>BMAW01064854.1:0-12001 GCA_019974015.1 Nephila pilipes | reverse complement strand
AGAGCTATTGCGTTCCAAGAGTACGAAAGCTCTCCATTTGCTCTGAGCCCCCCCCCCCTCTTTTCAGGATTAATATCAATTACACGAACCTCCTAAATTTAAGGTGTTTTCAAGTAACGAAAAGAGATGGGTATTATCAGGATTTTAAGGTAGGTTTATTTATGTATGTGGCCATCTCAAGAATTAACCTTTTTTAAACTAAGCACTGGATTTACAACTCTTTGGTATTCTAATTATATTTCCCCTCTTCCAAGGGGTTCGAAATCTTTGGGAACACGGCGGCACGTCCCCAGCTGCACCAGGGATTTTTCTCTATTTCTAAATCTTTTCTTTCTAATTTTACTACCCCCATCTCCATTCTTTCTAACTTGAATTTACAGAGTTTAGTCTAAAGCAATTTTATTGCTTTGGAGTCTGCAACTGGACTAACCATAAATGAGCGAAAAACAAAATTTACGGCAGTGGGTTTATGACTTCCTCCCTCTACATTTATGATTTTGAGAGTGTCTTCTAGTTTATTTAACAATTCATATTATTATTTACCCATTTTTTATGTCTTTTGAATTGGACGAACATTACCTAACGTTTGATGCGAAAAACTTTAAAAAATGTTGAATAGAAAACACGTAGTAGTTCGAAACACTCTTTTATCATGAGGGGACCCATTTTTTTAAGCGCTACAACTCAAAAACTTAAACCAGAATTTTGCGAAATTTGGCACTTGGGTTAAGACGGGGTAGTCGATTTTTTTTTATACCTACCACCCACATCTGTATCTCTGTTAGAAGTAAAATTTTCTAACCGCCCACTGCTCAGTGATTGTGATTTATAAGGCAGAGAAAATACTTTATATAAAATTTATAAATAGTTTATGACTTACGAGCAGCTATTAACTTTCTCCTACTAGCAAGTTAAAGCATATAATTATGATTACTTACCAAATACTTTATATCGGACTATCGCTATGTTTGGCAGAATAAATCTTTATAAAACAACATTTATATGTTACGTTTTTGTAATTAAATTGAGTTGTTTTTAAGAAGTTACAAGTTTTTACACAAAAAGTGATTCAAATGCTTAAAGTTTCCCTATTTAGAATATTCATAAACATTGGTACAAATTTTAGTTATGATTGTTAATTTTCCATAGCAGTAATTTTTGTAGATTTTCGAATATAAAATAATTTTTCATACATAAACTAAGACCCTCTCTGGGGCTTACCTCCTTCAGTTAATACGGGAATTACTCATAATAGGGAACTGCAGAAATATGGAACAGGAAACCGAATCAACAAAATTTGACAACATCGAAAGTCTCGGTTAGTGTTTTTCGCATGCATTTCTTAAACGGAATTCCTTTAACAAGAAAAGAATATATTTCTGGTCCCTAAATTTCATGTTAAAAGTTTTTCACTGAAAGAACAAATGCTGTAAAATCCTGGCAATACGTGTTTTTTTGGGGAAAAATCTCTTAAACTTAGTAGGGGGGTGGGGTGTATAACTAGGACTACAGATAAATTTATTGGATACCGTTTTTATAAAATCGCTAGAAAACTACATTTCCCTTTTCGCAGCCAGGGGAATTTATGAGGGGGCGTTTAATATCGATTAGAAGGACATTTATTTTTAGAGACTAATTCAAATACTCCCACCTAAAGAGAATATAAAACAAAAGTAATCATAAGAAAAACACTGATCCGAAGAGATAAGCAAAATATCCGGTAGGGGGCGCATTTATGAGAAAATGAAATTCAAATTAAGCTTTTGGATGAAAAGAGGGTGTATTGTTGGAATTCTGCGATAAATATTTTAGTCGAACGATTTCCGGTTTATATTGGACGGTTTTGAATTCTTTATGACGTAAAGGTTACGTCACGTCCGAATAAAGCACACAAACATCAAATTCCGTTAGGATCGAATGACGTCAACACGCTTTATTGTCTTCTGCTCCTTCACGGCGTTCTTTAGTTTCGTTGCCAGCGATAAAAATGAAAAAGAAGTCATACAGGATTTACTCCTGATCGAAGAAAAACGATTTCCCTCTCGCCTGTCTTCACTCCCTGAGGAAATGAATTTTGATGAATTTCCGTGATTTTAGAAGGATAAATAAATCCCCGTTTTGAATTTTAAGGACATGGGAGAAATTGTAGAATACTATATTTAAGACTCCTTCTTTTTGTGGTATATATATATATCTATATATATATAAGCGAAATACCACTGGCTGACTCATCACGAGATCTCTAAGACTATTCAACCGATTGACTCGAAATTCAGCACAGTTACTCATTTTGCGATGTAGACGCTCACTGAGAACGGATTTTACGGAAGTCTTATCCAAAATGTAATTTTCATCCGTTCATCTATTCTTATCCATCGATTATGTTATTTTTGGCGACTTTATCGCCAAAAATGACATGGCCGACGCCAAACGGAATATATATTACAACGTTTTTCTGAATTTCACTTGGTGTGCGTGTGTGTGTGTGTGTCATCAAATTTTCGATCGTTAATTTAACCAACTTCCCATCAAGCTAGAGCTTTGAAATTTTGGGAATCGTTCGTACTCGCCTAACAATGCAATATTCAGACGTTTGCGACAAGCTTTAACTCATATTTTCTTTAATAATGCAGTTTAGCCCAAACACTTGGCGCGATTTCAAAAATTGGCACCAAACTTGGCGTTTTTTTTTTTTTTTTTTGGCTGAGCGTTAAATCAGTGAAACTGAACAGGGTAGCCACATTTGGCAAAATACTGCCAAATAATTCTTGTCGCCAAGGGTAAACCTTTTCTGAATTCTGGTTCCCATTTTTTTTAATAAAATGACTTACAAACTTTCAAATGCATGTTTTGATTTTATGAATATTATGAATTTCTTAATATGCTCACAAATGTATCTTTTTAAGTAAATTTTAAAGTTAAAAATAACTAACAGTTTTAACTAATATTTCAATAATTTTCTTTAATATACTTTGCTACCATATAAAAACGTTATTTTTAAAAACGTTGGTTTTTACATCGAATTATTTCTATGTATACTTTGTATTATCACCAATTAAGTTTACTTGATGAGATTTGCGAGAGCGAAATGGAAAAATTCCAAATAATTTAATATTGAAGCACTGAAGGGGGATTGGCAAGATTTTGGCGAAGGGACTCTTTATGTGAAATTTCGTGCATGTCGAAAATAGGAAACGTACAGATTTAGCGATAGAAATAAATCAGTTTGGAACCCCATGGTTGATGAAAGTGTAATTTAGCTCCAAAGCTTAGCAGGATTTCGAAAAATACTAAAATGGCAACTTCTTAAGCAGTAGCGCACACGCAAAACAATATATATATATACCACTAAAAAGTTCTGGATAACCATTATTATAAACAATCAATTTCTTAAAATTTTAAATTTAGAATATCATTATCGTTTAAAAATTGAATATTTCTCGATATTTTACGTGTAGGCTCCAAAATATAATATTATCGTCTTCCCAGCGAAGCGGGAGGTATCAGCTAGTATATATATATATATATATATATACTTTTTTATTAATATATATATATATATATATATATATTATTAATAAAGTTTAGATTTTTTGACTGCCTCTTAATGAGATTTTAATCATTCTATAGAAAAATGAAAGTAATTTTTTTCCTGCCAAAATGGTTTTTTTCTCTCCCTATGTTGAATATAAACAGAATTCGTGATATATATCAGGATTTAGGTTCCTTTTTGAAGAAAACTACTGCACCAAATTTTTCACACTTCTATAAAAGGTTCTTATGTATGAAGTGAACCAAAAATACTTTTTCCTCCTCCAAGAAATACCTAAATTTTAAGAAATAATTTTTTATATGAAAATAGGAAGGGAAAAAAATTAAAATTTCCAAAATTACAAAATTCTATAATTGTTTCAAAGAAAATAAACTGCAATATCCTTAAAAAAAGTTGATTCACTATTTTTGTATGTATTATTATCTGCATGGGGAGTGAAATATTTTGCTTATTTATGGAATATTATTTTTTTAAAAAAAAGGGTACCTAAGTACAAATGTCTTGAAAATCATGTTAATATTCAACTCAAAGGAAAAAAAAAACCTTTTTGATAACAAAAAGTACTTTTATGGTTCAATAAAAGGATTGAAATATCATCATCAGGCACCCAAAATACCTAAGCTCTACAAATAATTTTAAAGCATAATTATCACAAAAAAGAGAAAGTGTTTTAAATTCAGCCATTTTATTCCTCCCCCCTCCATGTCCTGGTACCCTTAAGCATTCATAACAATTGGTTATCACTCTATTCGGCTTACGATAATTAATAAGATGCAAATGTGGATCTTTATATTAAAAATATTTAAAATTAATTTTTCATCAGCAGAAAAACCAAACTACTCATCTACAAAACTTTGATCTGGCCCGTTGTCCATACTCTACTGAAATATTGGCAATGACTGAGAAAGATAAATAGACTCTTGCTCTACTTGAACGAGGAATTTTAGGGAACATATTTTGTGGCATTAAATACTATAATTACTGGAGAAGAAGAACCAACTTGGAAATATACAAACTACTTAAAGACCCAGATATTATTAAATTTGAAGCAATATAAAGGATTAATTAGGCAAGACTCTTAATAAAATTGGATACCAATCGACCCACTAAAAAGATTTGGCTAATTGGCTAAGCCATTTGATCTCCCTGAAAACGAGGGAGATCAAAATTTAAGAGGAAATTATTAAAGTGACAAATTGGAAAACATTTTCCAAGAACAGGACGGCATAGAATGAAATTCCGAGGAAGGTCTGGGTCCATCTGGGCTGTCGCGCCCTTGAAGAAAAAGAAATGTAGGTTAATATAATTCAAAATGAAAATTAATTATGCAGTTTATTTACAAAACAATATCCAAATTTTGCTGTTAAAAAACTAAAAGCCTTAGAACCCTTTCGGACAAATTAAGTTAAAAAAAACTCTGGAAAGTTTATTTAATTATAAAAGACTAGTATTTGTGTTTGATCGTCACCAGAAACACTATTAACTATTATTCTAACTATTAATTCTATAGAGTCTACAACTTTTGTATATTTGTCGACCAAGCTTTGGTGAAATACTCCAAAACATTAAAAAATTTTAAAAAAGTATTTTTAACTATTTGTTCTTGTTTTTCAATAAATAATACAGAATACTTAACCTAAGAGGAACGCTGTTGAATTACTTTTTAAAAAAGAGGGCGTAACTCAAAAACAGTTCGAAAACTTTTGTTTATATTATTGATTTTAAGAAGGAATCGACGTTTTTTAAACATATACTAACATATTGTTGTTTTGAGAAAAGGGCTTCAACAAAAATGCGAGGGCCTTAACTAAAGGATATAAGGAGTTAGGCTTAAAAGATTGACATTTCAATGCATTATGATTATAACACATTTAATTTTCTTAAGGTGTATTTATATTGCTAAGATGTATTTAATTTAATGTTTTGTCGTCTGCTTTTGTTTTAATATCCAAACACAATATTATTGTCTGCCTTTAATAATTTATCGTTTGCTCTTATTTTAATATTTAATTTAATAATAGTCTGTTTTTATTCATTTTGTTGTTAACTTTGGCAACGTTTTCATACAAAGAATATTTTGCTTGAGAAAATTAAAACACATTAGGAATCAAAGAAGGTATTTTCTTTCCTTGGTAGTAATTGCTTCTGTGGAGTCTGGGACAAGGAAGTGCGCTTATATTACGCTAATTAATATTCATTTAGAATAATTCTCCTTTTCCGAAAATTTAAAAAAAAAAAAAAAAAAAAAAAAAAACGTTAGCACATATTAAAATGAAATCAGAAAAGTCATTTTCAATTTTTTTTTCCCTTCAGAAAAAATGACGTCGAGTAATATTTTTTTTCGAGGGGACATTTTAGAATCCATGCGTATGCATAGAAAGCTTACGTTAAAACTTATCACTAAACAACTACTTTACTACTTTTTCACTTTTACAGATGGACTTTCTTTCCACTTCTGAGGTCTGGTGGTCATGATTTCGGATTCGTGGTCGGCGATTTTCGTTCAGTCGCGAGTTCGATCCTTGGCCGCCAAAGACCCGCCATGTAGCCGGGGCTGATGCACGTTAAATCTTTCGGGGCCCAAAGTCCTCCCATTGGCATGGTGTAGAAATTAGGAAAGGGGGGGTACCAGCTCAGGTGTCGCCCTCGTCACTTGATCATGGTTCAAAATTACGAGGTCCGTCGCCAATAGCCCTCGTGTTGCTTCTAGTGCGAGGTTAATAAAAACTCAACCAAAAAAAAAAAAACTAAATTACGTATTGTTGCGTTTACTATTACGTAATGTCTTTCTTTATTTACCCTTTATTTTCTATTATCATTAGCTAACATGTTTAGAGAAAAAGGGGTCAACAAAATTGCGTGGACATAAAATAAAGAGATCCATAGTGTTAGATTCATTATAATAATTTTGGTTTTCTTAAGGTATATTTAGAATGATAAATTAAACTTAAAAATTAGTTTTTTTTATTCAACATAATTCCCTTTAAGGATGATACGCTGATTATAGCGACCCTCCAACTTTTCGATACCATTTTTGTAGTACGATTTGTCCTTTGCTTCAAAATAGGCCTCAGTTTCGGCGATCACCTCTTCATTCGACGAAAATTTCTTCCCAGCGAGCATTCTTTTGAGATCTGAGAATAGGAAATAGTCGCTGGGGGCCAGATCTGGAGGATACAGGGGATGAGGAAGCAATTCCATGCCCAATTAATGAATTTTTGCCATCGTTTTCACTGACACGGTGCATTGTCTTGGTGAAGTAGCACTTTCTCTTTCTTCAAATGCGGCCGTTTTTCGGCGATTTCGTCCTTCAAACGGTCCAATAACGCTATGTAATATCCGCTATTGAGGGTCCTTCCTTTTTCAAGGTAGTCAATGAAAATTATTCCATGCGCATCTCAAAATACAGACGCCATAACCTTGCCAGCCTTCTGTTGCGTTTTCCCAAGCTTTGGAGCGGGTTCATCGTGTGCAGTCCACTCGGATGACTGTCGATTAGACTTCGGAGTGAAATGATGGAGCCATGTTTCATCCACTGTCACATATCGACGCAAAAACTCGGGTTTATTAAGCTCAATCATCTTCAAACACTGCTCCGAATCATCAACTCGTCGTTGTTTTTGTCAAAAGTGAGCTCGCGCGCACCCACTTTGCACAGAGCTTTCTCATACACAAATATTCGTGAATGATATGATGTACACGTTCAGTTGATATCTTTAGAGTGTGTGCTATTTCATTCAATTTCAATTTACGGTCATTCAAAATCATTTTGTGGATTTTTTTAATGTTTTCGTCGGTAACAACCTCTTTTGGGCGTTCACCGTCTTCGGTGCTCATTTCACCACGTCTAAATTTAGCATACCAATCCTTGATGGTTGATTTTCCTGGGGCAGTGTCCGAAAACTCGGCACCAAGCCGAGTTTTTGCTTCAACTGTATTTTTTCCCTTCAAAAAGCAATATTTTATCAGCACGCGAAATTCCTTTTTATCCATTTTTTTCACAATAACAAAAGTTGCTTCACTCAAAATGCTATAATTCACAAACTAATGATCCGACAGCTGTCAAATTTATACACGCATCTTTTAAGGGTTAGGGCTAACTAAAAAAACACATGGATTTAATTCTAGTAGCGCCATCTTGTGTCAGGCCGGGGACTTTTCAACTGACCTGTTATAATTGTAATCATTTTAACCATTCCTCCGAGATCTGCGAAATTCGAATCAGGTGCCTTAAATGCGGCGATGAATACCACACCAGAGATCGAAAATAAAAGAAAAAATGGAAAACCCAACTTGCATTAATTGTAAAAATATTGGACATATTGCTTTTTGGAAGGGCTGTCCCAAATTTTTGAAACCTAGAAGAGGCCAAGCCACGATAAAAACGAACAACAGAAACAAATCCTTTTCCTGAAAATTTGCAAATGAAGAAATTTCCTATGCATAAGCATGCAGCTATGATCAAAATCCTCAAGAAAACGAGTTCAAATCCTATTTCCCCAAAACGCTAAGCAGGGCTATCCAATAACGAGACTGACGGCGTCAGCGACCGATAGCTGTTTAGCGTGAAGCTTTCTCTTTCGAATACAGTGCTCTAGCTTCTATTAACGAATCCGTATAGCCGTAGACTTCATCCGCATTATAGTTATTTTTTGTTTCGCTAGAAAAATGATGAGTGAGCAAAGAAATTGTTGTGAAATCTCACATGAAACTTGGAAAACCCGCTACAGAAACTTGTAATCTATTGAAAGAAGTATATGACAATGAATGTTTATCGTGTGAACGTGTTTTTGAGCGGTTTAAGCATTTTCGAGATGGCCGAGAAGAAGCTAAAGAGGATTCACGCCCTGATCGCCTACCCACGTCAAAAACGGGTGACGATATCGAAAAAATCGGTCATCTGGTTCGATTTGACCGTCGGTTAAATATTCGTGCGATTGCTGAGACAGTAGCAATTGACGAAGAATCCGAACGGCAAATTTTACATAACAATTTAACATGCAAAAAGTATGTGCTAAAATTTCTTGCGTTTGAACACCAAGAAGCTCGCACTAATGTTTGTACTGACACTTTGAACGCTATTGAAAATGACTTAAACTAATTGGAAAGGATAATCACACGTGAAGAACCTTAGAATTTTACTTGTGATCCTGAAAAGAAACGCCAATCCATGCACTGGAAGAGCCCATCTTCACCGAGAACCAAAGAAGCTCGAATGAGCGAATCAAAATTCAAATCAATGATGATTGTTTTTTATCGATATTTATGGGATTGTGTACCTTCATTGGACTTCTGAAGATCAAATTATTAATCAACATTACTACCGTCACGGTCTAGCTGATCTCGGTGAAAGAATAAGGGAAAATAGACTCTGTATTGTCTGTTAAGAGATTTCTAGCCAACTACAGCCTCCCAATATTAGACCATCCACCTTATTCGACGGATCTTGCGCCTTGTAACTTCTATCTGTTTCCTAGGGGAAATCTGCATCAAAACGAACACGATTTGAGTCGTTGACGCTGTGAAAGAGAAAGTGGCACACGTGCGGAGGGAGTTGACAGAAGACTTCCACCACTGTCATTTTTGTCACCCCATATGAATTGATTCGTTTGTATGCAATATAATTTACTAGCGGCATGAATGTATGATTGTGAGTGTTCCTTTTAACGAAATTACATTTTTACAACGTTTTTCTGTATTTCACTTGGTGTATGTGTGTCATCAAATTTTTGATCGCTAATTTAACCCACTTCCCATTAAGCTAGAGCTCTGGAACTTTGGGAATCGTTCTTACTCGCCTAACAATGCAAAATTTAGACATTTGCGACAAGTTTTAACTAATATTTCAATAATTTTTTTAATAACGTAATTTGTGTAGTAACCTGGCGCCATCTGTGGAAGATGTATTGAATTACGCAGAGAGAGAGAGAGAGAGAGAGAGAGAGAGAGAGAAAGTGATCTTAAAAACGAGAGAGATATGAGGTTTGTTACAAAGTATTAACTAGTATTTCAATAATTTTTTTTAATAAACTTTGCCACCATTTAAAAAAGTTGTTTTAAAAATCGTTAGTTTTTTTTTATCTCGAATTATTTCATGTACAATAGCGTATTAGTATTAGCATGAACATAGGCACCAACTGTTATTGCGTTAATTAATTTTATTATTTTCCCGAAAATTACAGTCCATTGATTATGTTTCTGAGCTGTCTTAGCAGAAGTCATGGGATAAGTGCACCGATCTGATAAAGTTAGTTCAAGCATAATTTGAATCTAAACTTCCTGATTCCTTCCTTAAAATAGTTCTTGCAAAAATCCCTCAGATCATTCGTGGGAATATGCTAGGGGAAATCGGTCCAACACGGAGAATAACACATAACACTTTATTCACAAATATTGAGGATGACACACAGGTAGCAAAGTTTGAACAGTAACGCTCACACAGAAAGCACAGGACTTGCTAATATTAGCGACGCAGATATAAGAACAAAAACAGTACTTGTAATGACATTCACTGTTGTGTCTGTTGCTTTCAGCTCACAAGCTTACTGGTTCATACTTCGGGCAAATCTCCACATTAATACTTTGCACTTCCAAGTCAGATTCCCACAGCTCCCGGCAGCATACAAGCTGTTTCCGGCTGATTCACTCTGCTACGCTGCCGTTAACTTCTCAGCAGATCCATTCAGCAAACTCCCATTTCCTCCGGTTTCGCATCTCTCCCTTTTATAACTATTCCGCCACGCGTGACGTCAGAGGGAAAGTTCAGAAAAAGTCCGCAACTTTCTTCCCAGTAGAGATTTCACCGATTGCAGCACTTCCTAGAATCTTTTGTTGGTCGCCAAACTCGCCAAGTTTACCACCGAATGCCCAAAATGGTCGCCAAGTCCGCCGCCAAGGTTTAAGGTCCATTACTTAAATTTTCCTTGGCTGACTGACGAAATTTCTGGTTTTTTTTTTTTTTTTTTTGCTTTTTTTCATCATGAGAGAACGATTACAAGGAAGTGTCATCTCTATATTTTAATAAATGCATAGTATGTGCAAAAAGTATTTCATAAATATCATCAAAAAGATTTCTATCGTCAAGACCGCTATAAAGCTAAAAAGCGTTCGTGTATCTCTCATTTAAAGACAAAACTTTTTATTTGAAAAGTTAACGTCGCAACGAATTGTAATATGTTTAACAGCATTGCTCCTCACAAAATCATGCCCCATATTTAAAACAATGGGGGAAAAAAAGGTGTCCCAGGCGAATACAGATGTTTAAACAATTTTCTAAATAGAAAAAGCTCAATGCTTAAAAAGTCTTTGCGTTGTGAATATTTCAGATAATTGCAATTTAACTACCTTGACTAGATTTAGATGTGGATACACTAGACACGCATATTTTGTGCCAGAAATAAAAGATTTTCTGTCTTGTACCTGAAATACATACCCAAGATCAAGGGAAAATTTACGTTTTAAGGAACATTGTTTATCTCATAGATTCAGCGTAAGTTATTAATTGACCCTGAAGATTACAAACAACAACAAGATATTTTAAATTAACCTTAAGCTTCTGAAAAACACCCCGGAAATAATCACAAGCTTTTCGAATTAGAGAACCTTCGTTATTTGTCAAATCCTTCGAATTGTCCGAGTAAATACGAGTATTTAACTTTTCTTTATTTGTAATTCAATAAGACTTACAAAACGAAGTTTGTCGTAGTGTTTATATTTAGGTTAATACTAGATTATGTTTTGCAAGGTTAACAGAGACATATTCAAAAACGATTTTGTTTCAAGTACCTTTTTATATTATTATTTCAAAACAAGTTATCTTAAAAATTCGGTGTAAATCCGCCATGAATGTGACAGAACGCATGAATTTCTTCAGGTATGCGCGCGACCTCTACACGACCTTTGCTTTTTAATCGTCTGTCGTTACTATTATTTAGGTTTGAAAATGAATAACTTTTTATTAATTTTTTTTTTTTTTCGTCTTCGAGAGCGTGCAGAAACAGCTATTCCACCATTTTTATTCTTTATTCGGTATGAAATGGTGTTGTTGAGAGAGAAATAGTGTTGAATGAATGAATTAAAAATCGCGCAAGAGAAACTTGAAAGCTATCAAACCAATTGAAAATTCGCCACTTAGATATCCACCAAAGGCATTTTATAAACGGATATTTGTTGGATTGAACGCTTTGGGATACCTATTTCTGTCCGATAAATAAGTTTAACTCTAAACTATATTCCTCGCAATTTTGAACGATCCAGTTGACGAGGTCGACACCTGAGCTGGCATCCGGCAGATCCGTCTTCGCATGCATGCCACGTTGTCATGGAGACTTTGAGATCCCAATAAAATTTATATACATCATCTTTTCTATCTATAGGTCTTCAAGTTCATTGTTAAATATAAGAGAGGAAACCGTTTATACTGATACGAATGTTTCAAACCAAACTAGA
>BMAW01064846.1:976707-1043886 GCA_019974015.1 Nephila pilipes | reverse complement strand
ATATATATATACTTATTCTGAATTATTTTGAATATTTATTTGACAAAATTATTTCTAAAAATTTTATCATGAGTAAATATACCTATCTGGATAAATACAATCAAAAATTTGGTTAATTTAAAAAAATAATCTGATTAAATAGAATGAAAAGTAAATAATATGTGTTACTCATTAATGAAATGAATTCTAGTAAAAAATGTTTGAGATAAGTCTGAAAGAAAATTTAATTAAGAAACGTTTATCCTTGTGAAGGTTTAAAAAAAAAAACCCCTTATTTTTGATAATAAGTTTACTTTTTGAATCTTAACTGCTGTTGCTTAAAATTTAGAGATTTAATAATATCCTTAAAAATGAAATAATCATGGATATCCAGAAAAAATGTTTCAATTATATGATTGACTTGTTTTTTGTAATTATTAATTTGAATTGCAAGCATGTCTGCGTTTGAATTTTAAAAAATAAAAACTATTAATGAAGCGTAACTTTTCCCCCAGATTAGTTCCCAAATGACTGGACATTTCCATTCTTAAAATATTTTTTGATGACATTTTAATGCTTTTGCTCGTAATTACAGTTCGGCTCTCACTCTCTTTTTGAAAGCTTAAAAAGTTATTAAATACTCATCTAAGTTTAATATATATAGTAACTATGAAATGCATCTTACAAAATGTGTTAAACTAAGAAGCAAAAATGAAAAATCGATAACATTTTAACTAACAAAATTTGTTCGTCAATATGCTCCAAGTTTCAGGGTCACAAAATTAAGTATACATTCTATAAAATTTGTGAAATTTGTGATTTTTCTGACTCTCTTTTTTTTGTTGTAATAAATCTATAATCAACCAATTCAGTTTTGTAACCAATCGGTTTTGTTACCTAAAGATACTGCAGTGGTTCTCTTCAACAACATCAGAAGTTAACATACCTTAATAACTCCTTTAGTCTAGTTGGTGAGGGCTTATCAAAAAGCAATCGATCAACTTTTCTTCGGACCCACTGGTTAAGAGTTCAAAATGCCTTTGGCACTCCAAGGTTAACACAGTCCTACTTCATGGGGTCGAAAACATCTGGAACCGAAGTGGTGACCCAGGACTTGAACACTAGATAATAGTGCCGCTTAGAACTTCTGGTTGCATATGCCTCCGAAGCAAATACTTTCCAATGAGTGTCGAACTAAAATCCCACATAAATCACTATTAGTAATACACCGGCTAAGGCGCACGTATTGACGAGACCCGCCACTCAACTAGAGACAATCGATGACGTCAAATGAAAACTGTTCCAAGCAAAACTCAAAATAACAGGGAGAGAATGCATATTAATTCCAGTTATGGCTGGAAAAGCGACCTTCTCTATAAATATCATTTTAAATGTTTCATCACGATGATACTGCAGGAGTAGTAAGCAGCGGCTCTCTTCACCATCACCACCAGGAGTTAAAATGCCTTAACCCTTTAAGGGGCGGTGGTATATTTTTCATGCCACATACTTAGCACTCTAGAAATCTCTCTAAAATACCTTTCTTCCCCACACATTTATCTTCTAATTTTAGCATATTGTATTATTTACTAAAATTAGATGGCACAACCATGAAGAATGATTATAAAAATTATAGCTTAGAACCTAATGAAAGTTCCTAACAAGAAGTTGTTTTAACTATCCCTTACAGAAATGTTTCTGAAATGAATTAAACATTTTAATTTCATCTGATAACCAATCTACATGTTTGAAACTTTATGTAAATATTGCTAATTACTCAAAACAAAATATATAAAATGTTCGTTTCATACTTCAAACTAAGTGGTATAAAATTTATACTGCCGCCCACACAGAGGGTTAGAGAGCAACAGATTGCAGCACTAAAATTTTCGAATCAGATTGATATGTGACGGTTCACTTTAGAACAGTGAAATATAGAGGTCGTAAATATGTTATAAAGTGCCAGTGAGGCAAAAAATAAACATTTTCCGAAGAAAAGAAATTTAAATCAGGAAAAAAAGTTCTATTGCAAAGTTTTGCAAAGAACATATTTAGCCAGATTAGATACTCAGTTAAACAAAAGAATTAAAAGTAAACAATGAAATTTAGAGAAATGGACAATAGTAAACTTTTCCGATATTAAAATTAAAGGAAACGATAAATTATTAAATAAAAATACGTTTAAGATAATTGTAATTAAAATAAAAACTAACGATACATTAAAAAATTGAGTATACATTAGCCGCATGCAATTAAAATTAAAGCAAACGAAAAATTATTAAATTGAATGTATTTAAAATAAATGTAATTAAAAATGAAGCAAACAATAAAAAATTGAAAAGAGATCTGGTTCGCCAAAACGCTTCACCTAAAACAATAGCCCCTTAGATGGCTAATAAAAATTTATCAACGCTGTGCGTGCCCTCGAAAAACAACAAGCAAAAGCTCAGGGGGGGGGGGAAAGATTTCTCAAAATCTAATCTATTGCAAGAAAATCTAACAAAGCAAAGGCAGAGGGAGAGTCTTCGCAGGCATCTTAGAACTGGCTGGAGACAGCGGATTAGGGAATGGTGTTGTTGATAGTCATGAGACTTGCATACGTAATTGATGCATAGTGTTAGCATGAAATAAAAGTAGATGATAAGTTGACGACAATTCAGGGATGACAGTAGGGGTTCATTGCCTCTAGCGGTGAACTTTATCAAAGAATCTGAGATGTAAATGATTTAAGAAAGGTATTAGAAAAGATACAATACAACAAAGAGTCACTCGCTTTGTAAGAATAACGGAGCCCTCAGCGTACAACCCATTAATACTTCAGAATAAGGAGGGATGACCTTTCTTTCTTCCTTTTTTTTGGACTCATTTGTCCATCATATATGTGGGAGGGATGTTTCAAACACGTAAAATTACCGTGGGCGGCTGGTTTTTGAACTCTTACGGATCTACGCTTGTTCTTAATTTTATTTACAGTAACCTTATAATCTATTTTTAATTAATTTTTTTAAATATATATGTTTCTAAGAAATATTTTTAAAAGAATGCCACACTGAGACTTTCGATTGAAAAAACTTTTCTATTTTAAGGAGTTCCCTTCTGATAGATCGGAGTTACCTTCAGAAATAAGTGAGGAAGAAAATACCTTTACAGTATATACAATAAAAAAATATACCTTATTTTGAATAAAACTGCATATGCTTTTCTATTAAATTTGGTTTATTAAGTTTATAGTGTAGTTATATCATTAAATTATGAAAATTACATATGAATAAAAAAAGTTACACTTAAATTAATTAATACATTTTTGCACAAATTATTACTCATAGAAATAAAAATTCATCATAAAGTTCTCATTTTTTTAAAAAAAGTATTTTGTTATCCTAATATTTCCCAAATTAACTAAAACAATATACTTTTTTATGAAAGTATTTATCATTTCTTCAAAGAAATACATGAACTTCCAGGGAGCAATGAGTGTACAAAAAAATATGTCCTAGAGGGGAGGTGGTATATTATTTATATCTGGTCTTAAAAATCAGGATATAAATAAAAATTAATTTTACCTCTTGATATTGTGTCATTTTAACATTATTATTTCATATCAGGTGAATTTTAAAGAAAACTTAATGTGTTTTATATATCGACCCTCAAAGGGTTAATTGCTAGCCAGAACGGGATATCTCTTTTAGTCTAGTTGGTAAGGACGCAGAAAAAAGCGACTGGTCAACTTTTCACAGGACTCACTGGCTCAGGGTTCAAAACGCCGCCTGCATTCCTAACTCAACACTCTCCCTTTCCACGGGGCTGAAAATACCTTACGTTGAAATACTAATATTTGATTGCCACTCGATAAAAGTATTTTTGCTGTGAAACTGAGCTCCAGAACTGAACATCGAATTTAAATTCGGATAATAGTCATTATACTATATGAGGTAGGTAAATTTATGCGTGATATTGTTAAGAATATTTGTCACAGTCTTGGAAGGGTACAAAAAATTATCCAATAGTATAGACAAATTCAGAAATTTGCAAATAAATCTAGAAAAGGAGAAAATGAATTCTTCAGTTCGACTACCGTGAGGAAACAAATTCAAAACATAAGAAAAAGTCCTAAGTTGAGGGCTGTAAAAATTTATTCGTCTACTTCTACTGCAATCGAAAATGTGCTTCTAAAAAAACGATTCGAAAGTTCAAAAAGCAATGCTCCGAAATGGAAATTATAATGGTCCCGTAGCTATAAAAGAACTTATTTCAATTCAAAAATAGAAAATTATTTATAATTGCTAAAATTAGTATTACAAAGCCTCTATGTTTCTGGAAAAAAAGAAAAGTTTCAGTGAAAAAGTTAATTCAATATTTTTGAAACTGATAATCGCTGATATTGTTTGGAGGAATTCTAACTCTGAACTACTCCTCTAAGCACCATTCTCACATACAAATACAGAAATTGTTTGGTTCTTGTATCTAGCTGATTGTCTGAAAAAAGTGTGGGGAAATCAATTTTTTTGATGGAGTCATGGTTGAAATAAAATACTTGGATATATTTCAGAATAATTTAAAACTTAGAGCTTTAAATTAGTCTTAAGAAATTAGGTTAAGAGTCCATAATATGTTTCAGAAAAATGGAGAACCAAAACTTATAGTTGAAGTTGTAAAATTACGGTTGTTGAACAATTGTGAAATGCAATTGCATACACCACCTCAATCTTTTGATCACATTGTGAAAGAAAACTTGCGGTTTCAATTAGAAATAATCGGTTCAAAGTGTAATATTAAGAGCAATGGATACATACAAACAGTATTAAAAGTTGGCAAAAATATTCAGCGAAACAACACAAATCCTATCAAATTAATGCATATCCCATGAAAGGTGCTCTAAATGTAAAAGGATATCCAACGATATATTAATTTTTGTCTTTAAATTTTTTTTGAGGAATTAAATTCTGTGTATACTCAATTTATGACTTAGGAATCTGTAACTTCAATATAAAAAGTTTGGTAATTAATATATATATATATATATATATATATATATATATATATATATATATATATATATATATATATTTTTTTGTTATTATTATTATTTATTATTCTTGTTTTTGTTCATTGGTTTTTTGAAGTTGAATTATCATTTGCTTTAAATTCGGAAAAGTGATATTCTATTCCTTAAGTTAGTTTTAATTCTTGAAGTAGCCATATTTGTTTTTAGTCTTGTGTTTCGATAATTATATGCAGTCAGGGATTGTGATTCAATATATGTTTATTAAGTTTAATTCTATAAGATTCTAAAGTAAGCGAATTAATTCGTATTCTGTTTAAAATGTTCTATTTCGAAAATAAGGTAATTCTCAATGACATGTTAATAAAAAATTCTGTACTGGTTTGAATTTATAATGCCAATGCACGAGATAAAATCCTGTTAAACGATATATCTTCTACAATGCGCAATATATTTTTCGGTCTTTGTGTTTTAATTTGAATATGGTATAAGCTTTAGTCATTGTGTTTTAAACACACATGGACAAATAAAAATAAATGAAACAGATGCCATTTTTTTCGCATTGCTTTATTTCACATTCACTTCCCAATGAATTGTCTTCCATGAATTTTATATTTTGGAATAAGTATCAATAATTTAAGGTAAAAACACAAGTAGTTTAAAGAAATAGTAATTCTTTCATTTCTCATTATTAGGTAGTACAGAATCTATGAGTTCCACTGTGGCAAATACGCTATCACTTCCGGCGTATAAAGGAGAAATTAATGCAGTAAACCTGGGTGTATCTCTGCAGGTGATTGATAAAGCTGGTAATTCTTTTTTTTTTTCTAAACTTGATTAGCATAATAATAATAACTAACATCAGCTTGATTGCTACCCTTGACGTTCCTGAAATTTCAGGTATGATCTAAAGACATTCAGGACTGTATGTTTCCTAATATCCTGATATATTAATTCAAGAAGTATATATTCACAAAGTTAGTCTTTTAACTTATTTATTAGATTAGCAATAACAAGGTGGTGTTATTTTAAATTGACTATTCAAGAAAGTTCATTATATTTCTTAATCAAAACCAGGGTAATTCCTTACAAATTATAACCTGGCTTCGTTTTGCACACAAGTGAATTTGTGTGTAATGAATTGGGGTGGGGGAGGAGCAGATGAGATACATTTAATTAATTAATGTCTCTATTCTACACATGATTCTGCTTTCTCTACTTAAAGTAAATGATAAACTTTCTAGGATGAAAGAAGGAAAAATGAAAAAGTGTCCAAGCATATTTAATGCAAAAGCTATTTCCTTTCATAGAGACGGACTGTACTCGTATTAGCAGAGAGCCATAGTCATAGTTTATTGTGTTGATACAAGTCTACGCTACATTTAACAATGTAATATAAAATTAACTAAATAGTTTACCAGAGTGAAGTTTAAGCCAAAGTTTGATGTTTGGTTTTTTTTTATTTTTATGCTCACGATAAAAAATATTTTTACGCAGATAAAAAATGCATTTAATAATTAATATCCATTTTATAAACATAATTCTTCTTTTACGACTTAAAGTAAATGATATTATTTCTGGGGTTGGAGGACAGAAAACTATAAAAGTGTCCATGCAAATTTATATAGAGAGGTTCTTTTACATAGTCAAATTGTAATAGAGGGTAACCATCGTTATTGCTTTTAATGTTAATGTATACAAGACGAACAATAAATTCTGAATACATTAAAAAATGGAAGATAAAATTAACTAACTGACTTACGATAGTGCAGTTGGGACCAAAGTTTGAAGTTTGGGTTTTTTCGCGCACAATGAAAAGTTTTGTTTGTGCAAATAAAAAAAAACACCTTCGAATTTCGTCCAAGGATTGCGCTGTTTCGTAAAAATAGCAAAACAAAACTCACTATCGAAAATCCATACATTTATTTTGTAGAGGGAAATTCTCTGTATTTATGCAGATAAAAATATAAATTATATATGCAACTCCAACTACCACATCCCTTCAGAGACTTATGTTTCTTAAGTAAATGCGGGAATTATCAATCAGAAGTACCGCAGTAAAATTTTTCTTTCTCGCGGTGTATACTTTGTTTGGTAAAGATAGGATACACGCCTTCGGATATCCCAGACCAGTTGATAGCAGTCCGCGGCTTGCTGCATGTGGCTCTTTGCACAAATGTTAGCCGCTCTTCAGACTTTCAGCTCTATGTAGAAGCGTTCTCTTGGATGAGCAAGCAGTTTTGACTGAATTGAATTAGAACACGTGTACTAACAGCTGCGAAATAGTTTTAGTCTAAAGATAAAATTTACTACAGGGATTTATTCAATATATGCTCAAAACTCTTTTCAAAATTCAAGCTATTGGTGAAAAAAGAAAGGGGAAGAAAGAGAGAGAACCCTTGTGGAGAATTTATATGTAGATCGCCATTAAAATCCGAGCTAGTTGGACCTAGTACTATACGACAACCCTGTGACCCCTTTTCGACTGTGGGAGAGTAAAATGGTATTACTTAAGATGTTTTGGGAACGATACTATAACTGACTACACGAAAGCGTATTCCTCAGTACAAAAATGTAAATATCTCCAATAAATACGTAATAAAAATAATTGTACGTGTGTAAATTATTTTGACGCGTAGCAATAATTAAAATAATTTATTAGTCCTTTACACCAACCAACGCCCCTCCACCACCACCATTTAGAGACGGATATAGTCCCCAAACATTCTGGAGCCAATCTGCCAGCAACCAGAATTAAATGAAGATTTCGCCTATCTTCAAGTAACTGATTACTTGTTCCGATTATCGAAGTAAGAATATGAAAATTGTTAAGTGAAATATTTTGCTTATATTACTTTGAATTTGAAAAAAACTTATCATGATGCGAATAAAAAAAGATCTTAAAAATAATAAAATTAAAAGTAGAGGTTTTCGTACTTCGTTCCCTAAATTAATTAAATGAGTTGGATGAGGAGTTCAACAAAGATATTATTTCCAACCTAAATGTGATTAAAAATTTTAGCGCTATTCTTTAGGTACAAAAAGCAACATTGGAGGATTTAGATAAATCTATTACAGTTTAAAGCAACCTATACGATTTAGAGAGTGAACTTGAAAATTCATTAAAATATAAAGAATCGATTGTGCTTTGTGGGTATCGAGAAATTAAATATCTGAAAAACTTAAATGAGAATCTGGCTGAGATCTAATCTAATTCAAACTATAATCGATGTAGTAAATAAATGATATCAAGTAGAACAATAACAAACCAACACAAAATTATCACGAATTTCCTTAAATATATATTTATCGATATTTCTATTTATTGAAATATGATTCATATGAGATATTTGTGAGCTTTCTGGTCTCTCTGGAAATCGCGAAGAAAAGAAAACTGTTCACAGATGGTGATTACATCAAATACTGCTTTATGAAAGTACCCGGAATTCTGTGTTACGACTTCTATAATAAAACTAGGAATCATTAAAAAATTAGACATGTCTTTATCTGAGAAAACAGTGTAAGACAGGTTTGCGAAAATTTCTTCGAATATAACAGAGTAGCACGTCCAAGGTATATTAAGCTAGCTTCAGAATATCAATTTCAATTGATGAATCATATAAGTCCTATTGCACCAATATATTCTTTAGCGCATATATGTCTGCATAAGGTCCCAAAGATCTTTAACTTCTGCCCTCAAGGGACAAAATGTTAAGAAGATAGTGCGAATGGAGTGAGAAAAAATATGACCTTAAAATTTTAACGTTCCATCGCGTAATACATCAAGAAACGCTTTGCGCCTCAACATTTCCTGATATGATATGATTGTTTATATCGTCGCACTGAGAAGCAACACGAGGACTATTAGAGACGGATCTTGCAGTTTTAAGTTTTGGGCAAGTGACGAGGAGGACATTTGAGCTGGCTTCTCTGACACGTGAGGGCACTTCTCTCCCTGAACTTCCTCACTGTGCCAACGAGAAGATTTGGGACCTGATCAGATTTTATGAACATCATCCCCTAAGCACAACAGATCTTTAATGGCATCAGGGTTCGAACCCATGACTCGATGAAAATAACGCAGGCTGCGAGTCCGTGACCATGACCTCCAAGCTACCGCGGTCACAACATTTCCTGAAGAAATGATAACAGTAATAAATTTTATTATCAAGGTATTTAAAGTATCTTGGCTAATGTCAATTTTATTTACTTGATGATTCCAAAATAAAGTATACACAGTGTTATTGGTACTGATATTATTTCACAAAGCTTGAAGGTCTATTTCCAAACGTTATGATACTTCGATATTGGCTGTTTTTCGTATTAAGCCTCGAAATAAAAATATCTTTGATAGTTCTTAGTTTTTAAAGGAATGGAAAATGTTACTTTGTATAAAACTTTATTTAAATAATACAGAAAAAAAACCCAACTAATTTAATAACGACAATCTGGATCACGATCCCCAGTTTTCTTCCAAACTATTTTTTTGAATAATGAAAGTGATAAATATAGTTATTTTGCATAATTTTTATTTAGATTGCTGTTTTACTCTTGTACGTCACGTTTTCCGCCATTCCGATTTAGATTTCCTTCAGCATCCACTTAATTACCAATTATGTGTAACCTTTGGACACCAGTGTATCTTCATTCATTTAGGGTATTGATTATCTAACAATAATATTAAAATGTGTGTACTTTATATATTAATAATAGACTATTCTACTACACCATAGAATTTGTTACCGATTAGTTTCATAAAGCTACACATTTAGTGTTTAATTTCATTAAATTTACTTACTCTGGAGAATAGACTGCACAGAAACACATAATATATTAACTTCTCGAGAATTTTTATTTTCTCAAACTTCACTGCTATATGCCATCTTGAATTTAGGAATGTATTTTTAATCTTAAAGAATTTTTTATCCTGTGTTTTAAATATGAATAATTGTATTTATTTTATGCAATGTAACAGCAAGAATATACTAAGAATATAGATCCCAAAGAATTCTAAATACAAACCACAATAAGTATGAGCTCAAAATTTTAAAAATGGCGTAGATTTATATGCCAAAGAAGCATACAGAATATATCACAATATCCAAATCCAAGCTCTATAGATTTGATATTCGGATATTAAAGCCATTTTTTGGCTTTGTCTCGAGCTCTATGTTCGCAAAAGAGAAATAACTGGAATATTTTTTACAGGTAATCCAGTAGTCGGTGAAATGGGCGACATTGTTTTTTCAAAACCCATGCCAAGCCTTCCAATTGGATTTTGGGGTGATTTCGATAGATCTGCATATCGCGAAAAGTATTTCTCAAAATATTCAGGTATTATATGTGTCAATTGTTTTCTTGAACTTTTCAGTAATTAGAATCCAAATTTCCAAATGAGTTACGATGGAGAAGCCTTTACAAAATTTTTTACTGGCCTAAATATATATATATATATATTGCTATATCTGTTCTACTTTTGTATCTGATATTTGGCTGTAGCAACGTGCCAGAAATATTGAAAAAAATATCCTTATGAAATTTTTTTTTAAAAAAAATAGTCTTTATAAGGTTGATCTTTTTAAGTGTGTTTTAATATTTTTAAGTTGCTCTTTTTTTATATCCCAATGCAACCTTTGTCATTTCAAGATTTATAAGGAAGCCTGTCTTCTGCGTTGAGAAATACTGATATATACTTTATTGTAAAGCATTGATTGCACCAGTTAATTAAAAAAAATTAGAAATTTTGCACTCTATCAATATTCCTTCAAAATTAAATGTCACAATAAAACATTGCCTTCATGCATTTAAAAACATTCAGAATGATGAATCTGAGAAAATAAATGCAGAATACCTAACTTGAAATTATGTAATTAAATTTTACTAAGATATAAAGTATTTTATTAAGAGATTGAGTATTTAAAATAAAATCTCTTTTTTAATGCATTTATGTTTGATCTTTTAAACATAAGTTAAAAGACATTTGTGAATAGAAACAGATAATGAAGTTTTACCTCACTTTTATCCTTAATCTCTTACAGGTTCACTTTCCTTAAGATAGAACACACACTCGAATATATAAAAGCAAATCAAATTGAATTAATATATGAAAAAAATAAAAATATTTTCATTTTCATACAATTTACGTGCTCATCAGGGCTTATCACCCGGAAAATATTTTTGGTTCAGATGGTTCAACTTTTATTAAAAATTTACTTACGAGCCATTTAATTTAAGTATTAATCAATTACAGATGGAAATATGCCTTCAGTTTTCTGTCTCACTTGGAATTACTGTATGATGCCTTTCTGCTACTTTTCAAATATGTATCTAATTTGCATAATGTTTTGGCATAGAATTTTTGTATTCAATAGCATCAGTTATTGCCTACTTTATATAAAGGCATGGTGATCTTGTCTAAAGAAGGGCATTGTTAGGAACGCTTGGGGGTATTGTTAGAATGTAATTTAATTGCAGCTTTCTTGTGTTTTATTAGATAATTTAATTACATTTCTGAGAAATTAACTTTTTGTGTTTACTTTATTAAACTTGATGCTCATAATTTTCAAACTTCTATTTACTTTGTAAATGGTTTCTGAGTCATTGTGAAAATAATCGCAGATTAATTTTAATTATAATTCACATAATTTATTTACATCCATTTGTTTGATAGAATTGAATATATAAATTAATCATAGCGAAGTTAATTGCACGAGATCAAATCGAGTTTATGACGTACTAGTATTGAAAATGATATATAATAATACTAGAATAATTACGAAATATGTGTCATAATAGGGTATCATCTATCAGAAGGATGTATTAACCCAATTATTAATACTACGATTTTTGTGGCAGACGATATTTAGATTCTGAGAAGGTTAAAAATACATAACTATTCCGTTAAAAGTATCCTTGATCTCTTCATGTGGAGTAGTGGGTGCTGCATGTTTAATGGAATCAGGTATCAAAGATCTCGTGTATTGAGGTGTGTAAGCTACAAGAGTAAGATTTATAGTACATAAGTCTTCTTCGTCACATCTGATCATTGCTCTAAATTTAAATTCTGAAGTTAGCCATTAATGACCTTTATTGTAGAATGACATTGATTTAAACTAAGATGTGGTGATTTAAAGTCGTCAAATGTTAACAACTTTTGCATCTAGACAAAGTCAGCATTAATGTCGAGATATCATAAGAAACTAATTAAATTATGGAATAAAAAGGGAATTAATTTTTCAAATTAAAAAATTAATTATATTACATATATATATAAACAGAATTTTCCTATCAAGAGAACCCTATTTCTTATGGAATTACTCGTAGAAAATGATCTAAACAGTTTCAGAGCTTCATTCGAATCAGCTATATTAAAAAAAATTTAAGAGTACTAAATTACTTCCTCGCAAACCGTTTATAGCATTTCTCCCAATAACACCGCTTTATAAATGGGTCGATAATTAATATTTATACAGTTGTAGACGGCCCCTTAAGTTTTCATGATGTCATATCCTAATTTCAAAATTGAAATTTGCTAGAACTGACGGAATAAATTGGAAGAAATTTTGGAGTTATTTAAATATTTTATGACAGAAGGAATCCAGGTTACCATTTTCACTTTGGGCTCGTCTAACTGTATTTAATAATTCATTTTTTCCGTAGTAATATTTCCTGCTTGAACTTTTAGAATGGAAAAAAAGTAACTATTATTTTTGGTATAATTACTTCAGTTAAAATTTTTTAATTGTCAAATATTTAAGACATGCCTTTAACATTAGGTGACCCTTTCTTTAGGACTCATAACTCGGTAATTTATCTGAAGAAATTACTAAAATTTGAAATTTCAGCTAATCTTAAGACAATAAAAAGATACGTTGAAAAAACAAAAGGACTCTATAGCTGAAAAAAAAATGTTGATTAATTAACCCATTTACACAATGATTTATTTCTCTATGAGCCATTAAAAATAATACTAATCTTGTCCATATGTGATGTTTAATTTTTTATCAACGTCACAGAAGCAACATGAATGCCACTTGCAATGGATCTCGGTCAAGTGACGAGGACGACACTTGAGCTGGCCCTTCCCTCTGCAAAATTCTACACCACAATAACTGGAAAAAAATGGGACATAAACCAGATTAAACGTACATCATTTCCACTAGCTGTGAGTCTTTAGTAGCATTGGTAATCAAACCCACGAGTCGACGAAAACATCGCTAGCCGCGAGTTTGGTACCTGTGACTGAAGTTGTACAAAACGGAGAAATTGTTATTTTTATTGTAACATAGAGTCCTCGTGAAAATAATTTTTTTAAGGATTAATAAAAGCGCTGTGTGAAGAAAATATGTTTCATGTAATTTTGAAAAATAACTGTATTTCTGTGATTCAAATAAATAACTAATTTAATTGTACTAAATATAAATTCCAAGAAAGAATCACTAATTGATTTAGGTAAAAGGTTGTAAGATTCTGGCTTTATGAATCAAATTACCCATGACGCACTTCTTGTACTATGTTATTAGTGTTGCTATGAATGCTATTGATATATTACAGTATTTACAAAAATATCCAATACTTCTGACGCTTTTTATATTTTGAAATTAATCTTTATTTATTTTGAACAATATATAATAGTATTTTAACTTAAAATATTAACATTTAGTTTTGAATTCAATTTCGATAAGGAATTATTTATTAAGAAATGAAATATTTTTCTATAAATGTATTGTTTAGGAGTGTTTACAACTGGTGATAGTGCAATCATAAATCCCATCACCAAAAATTGGATAATTTGCTGTAGAAGGTGAGATAAATTTCTTTACGTTTAAGTTAAATAATTTTTTTTTCTAATAGAGAAACATCACATAAATTATAAAATAATTGTTAATCGAGTTCACTTATAAAATTAGTGATTAAAATTGATCTAATTTGGTGCATTCAGTATTAAAAACATTTATAAATTTTATAAAGATATGGAATATTACAATTTTTGGGAGCATATGTCAAACCACAATGTCCAACTTCATCAGTACAGAGAAATGTTGCCAAATGATACAATATCCCCAAAAATGTCAAGTGTCGCTAAATTAAGACACCTTAAGTGGAGCGCAGCCTTTAAATTTCCACACCATCCCAACTCGAGGATATTGTGCCTTGACAGGTTTGACATGCATCAGTTCCGCTATACAATGATCTTTAATGACATCAGAACTCAATACCACGATTCGACGGAAACAATGTCGGCCATGAGCTCGTGACTACTTGACTACCGTGTCCTCTACGAAATGAAAAAATCAGGCAGGAAGAATTATTACTATGGGATTGAATATTTGAAGGAATTTGAATGGAACCGCATGTGTCAAACTATTGCTAGAATTTTTGATAGATGATGATATAATAGCTTTCGTTGCTCTATATCCCATAAAATCAAACAATGAACCAATTCCGTTAGAAAGGCGTCTATCTCTCTCCAAGCAAAAAAATATTGAAGAAGGATCGACCGTTTTTTGGACACATGGAAAGATTATGAAAATGAACAATTATGAGTTACGAAATTCGAGTATTTCAAAGTTTATCACTGTTGTAACTTTGTGGATCCTAAAACTGTTTTGAATAAGCAAAAAGTTGAAATACTGCAAGACTCAAACAAATGATATAATAAAAAGCTTCTGGAATTGCGTACCACTCTTCAAATTCATATACAGATGACTGTCTAGCCCCATATACATTATAAAAGATAGTTGGGAAAGGCCTACAAAACATTGCAAATGATACTGGCAGGAAAGTCTTTTTGTCCCTTGTCAAAAGTATGATTTCTAATGTGTGTACTAGCAATAGTGACTAGGACGACTGTATCTTCCTTTATGGTAAGGGTACTCCTAGGAGTTATTCTGTTATACCAATGGGTGTGTGCGTAAATCGGAGGTTTCTTCACTAAATACTGGTTTGAGATTTTTATTTTTGAACAGATATCAAGGAAGGTGAGATAAGTAAAAGGGCCTGAAAGATCATAGGTTCCTTACTGGTCCAAATTATTAGCTATTTCATTACCAAAGAACCTACACGAGACCAAATTCACTAGAAGTAAATTTCTCGTTGGGGCGAATTATGTTTTAGGGTACAACGAATAAAAACAGAAGTCCTATCGCAGACCTCAGTCCAGTTCCTTAGGTACTGGACTGACGTTATTTGATAAGATCCACATATCGAAGAAATGTTTTGGTTTTAATAACATTGAGTACCTCTTCAATAACAAAAAGCTTTGCTCTGAATACTGAACAAAAATCTGAATTCTGAATCAAGCTTATTATAGAAAGTAGATGCCTTAAAGAAAGCCTCACTAGCACAGTGGTATGCCTTTCATCTCTGCTGCTTTGAGTATAAATATGCATTGTATTTGAATTTGGATGATGATTTCAAGAGCAAATAAGCATATTCAGGTAAATAATGATTTTTGTTAGTTCCGGTCATGAGTTCGGTTTTGAAGTGAACCCTTGGTAGACTTCCTAGAGGGTTAATGACAGGTTTCAAGGAATGCAACTCGAAATATTGATGTAATAAGTCCATAAAATAGATTCGAGAAAAGGTTTTATCTCTTTTCAGTCTGATTATTTGACCAATTTCGATATTAGACCTGAAGACATCTTTCATAATATAAGATCTCTTGTGAGCAATGGTTTATTAAGAAGAGTATCCAGATTTTACCACACCATTCAAAATATATCTTTTATGCATGTTTATTCTATTCTATTAAGATCAAGAGAAGTGTTATTTAGGAAAATCAAAATTTTGAGGTAAATGAAGCCTTTTTGCAGATTCCATTTTAAGAACCATCAATAATTAGTTTAAGTTACTTATTTTAATAATGATTTTTAATTTCGAACAAAAACCTATTCTGCATTCATAAAAATGATACATTAAAGCATAAACAATATTGCTCATGGTAATTTCACATAAAGATATAAATATACATTTATTTATGTGTACGTAATTTAGGCTTCGTGTATTTTACTAAGACTAAATATAATATTAAAGTAATTAAAAGTTAATTGTTCATGATGCTAAAATACCAGTCTCACTTTAATACGAGTTATATAATTGTATTTTATTTTATAAAAGTAAATTACAAAGAAAGCAAACAACAATCAGTACCCTGATAAAATTTCAATCTATTTCTTTTCAGTGACGAAATGTTAAACCCAAATGGAACTCGGTATGGGAGCTCGGAAATTTACGATATAGGTAAGAATATATGAACAGCAATTAGCAAATGATACTTTCAAAAAAAAGCCCTAACTTGCAATACTATTTCCATATGATTTCAAAAAAAAAATTATATTCTTCACGTACAGTATTTTCTTTTGTGTAATTTTCTTAAGACGTTGTATGAGCAAAAAGATCCCCTTAAAATAAATGAATACGGTATTTATAAAAATTATTCAAATTCTTACAGCTTTAAGATTAATATACTCTTTTAAATATTTCTTCTTTCCATTCTTGCAGTTGAAGTATTTCCAGAAGTACAGGACAGTCTATGTGTATCGCAGTATAACAAAGATATGGAAGAAAGAGTTATTCTGTTTCTAAAATTACAGGAGGGTTGCAGTTACAGTGAAGAGCTCATCTCCAGAATTCAGGAAGCAATTGAGAAACATTTATCGGCTCTACATGTGCCAGAAGTCTTTATCGAAGTGCAAGAAATACCAGTTCGTATCAAAATATTTTTGATTTTTGGAAGCAATTCTTAAAAACATTTTTTTATCCTCTGTGGCTATAGAAATAATACATGTACTATTTATTGCAAAGAATCAATATTAATAATTTGTTATTGTTAAAGATTCTTTTTAATAGCTATCTTAAAGATTTTCTAGTTGTAGGTGTTTGAGTGAAGCTTTAAGCCATATCTATTTAATAATAAAGAGAAATAACGCTCCTTAAGTGCTTGATATCCTTGTAAATATTCTAAAAGGCAACCCTAGAAGCATTGTAGTGTGTTTCCATACATCCACACTCTCTCTCGATGGACTGTTTGTTTCTTTTACTCGCAAATAAATTCCATATGTCTGTTTTTATTTTTTTATTTCTCAACACATTCGCATAATGCCAGTCGCTCTTCACTTTATTTTTACTTAAATGTTGAGTCTTTGTAACTATGAAACATTCTAATTGTAATATGTTTTCTATTTCCAGTACAGCATTGCTGAGAAGAAAGCAGAAATTATTGTAAAAAAGATAATCAATAATCAGCCATTCAATCAAGACACAGTTCGCAATCCTGGATGCTTAAAGTATTACTTCAATATTCCAGCACTTCAGGGATTTTAATTAATTAAATCGGCCAGGTTTGATGATTCTTTTGGAATTCACTCTGCATGTTCATATATAGGAAGTTGCCTTCCCTATGAAATTTTTTTTCTCTTCATTCACAACTGTCATTGAGGTGCCTTCTTCCTATGTAATGGAATAGGATCGTCATGAAATACCTCTTGGTATTTCAACATGAAATACGGATGCAGCTTAGTAAAAATTGTAATTATTTGTTAAAATTGCTTGACAAACTGATTACTTGCATGTTTATGCTAAGTGTAAAGGATTTTGGGTTTAAAATAAAATTTATCATAAGATACTTGATGGATTAGAAAATGACTGAAAAATTGAACATAATTTAATCTTTGGTTTGATGCAGTGTTTTAACTTATATGTAAACAGGAATGAAATACTATCCAGCCAAGTTATATGTATTATGTGGTCTTATTTGTAAAACAAGACTACATAATACATAAAAACACTTAAGATGTATATAAATGGGTTATTGGAATAAGGATAATATTCGTAAGATATAGCGAATCAAAGTAAGATAGTAAGATAGCCATTTGGTCAATATTTGTACCATCCATCCGTGGAGTGCAAAAAAGTGAAATATTATTTCACACACACGCGCACGCACGTACACACACGCATATATATATATATATATATATATATATATATATATATATATATATATGTATGTGTGTGTGTGTGTGTCAATTAGGTAATGATATCTGAAATGTCTCACTCACTAGAAGGCAACATGAATCAAACTACTATCATTATATGTAACCTAGAGATAACGTCTTAGAGGTAGGTCATTGCCCATAGTGATTGGACGCACGCTGAGGTGATGTTCCAAAATTTGTTCAATATGCTTAAGATCCGCATAGTCTAAATTTGCTTGTACATACCTTATATTATTCCTTAAGTAAATATAAAATCCGTCTTTTTATTTCGATCTGAAAAACCCCTATATAACTAAGAAAACAAGCTATTAACACCCACTTGTGGTAGAATTCTACAAAGTAAAAGGGAGTCTCTGACTAGGATCCTATTTTTAAATATCAATTTATTCTAAAATTCAGTGCCTGCATCTGATCTGAAGGAAACTGATGACGAAAATAGCCTTCAGCTGAAGTGTGTCATCTTGTGGAAGGAGAATCGCTCGGATTCTGCTTCACTGCATATGACTCGGACATGAAAAGTTCTTTGGAATATCTGATTTATGCTGAGATGTATCCCCCAAGAATATTGAAATTTTTCCAAAATTTACCTGATGTTGCTGAGAGCTGATCTGGAATAAAAAGTTTGGTTCTTTGCTTCGAAGAATCACCCCGATTCTAATCTATTATTATCTAATCTATTATCATTATTTTGCTCTACTGATGAAAACGTTTTTATGTACCATGTATTCATGCGCAAAAACAGGTACCGGCCTATAATACCTTTTAATTTCCAGCTTCATATTTTCAATTTTCAGGTACATTCGCCGTATAACATGCACCCTTTTCTTTACGAAGAAACTTGGAAAGTACATATGCAATTTTCTTATCTTTTGATGTCATTCATTTGAATAATTTTCGAAGGCTTTCGAACAATAATGTACTGAATTGACACGTGATAAGTGGAACAATGAGTAATGAGTGTATGTGGGGGAATACTTGAGGGAGTAAATAATTTTGAAAATAGGTTGGGTTACATTTAATGCTCAAAAAATTATTCTGAATTTTCGAGAAACGGGAGATACAATTTGGGGTTAAAGCTATCTCCTCTGAACGGAGTAAATTCGCGGAATCAGGAGTTCAATGATTTCTTTTTCTCCGCTAATATAAAGTGAATATTTATGCTTTTAGTAAATCTCATTTACTTTTGTTGAAAATGAGTTTATCTTGTGTTCCTTTTAGTAGTAAATATTTATCCTGCCAAACGAGTATCGTCAGTATCAAGAATAGAACTCTAATTATTCTAGATATCTAAACAGATAAAGTACTAGTTTCAGGTTTTGCAATATACTTTGCAATTTGTTTTTGCTTCATTAAAATGTTTAGATCATGCGTTAGATCTCTTATAGCATAATCTTAGATATGACACATCCACAGCATTACTTGTAGTATCTTGTTTTGTTATTTTTGTTTGCAATTTTAAGACAAATGACTTTATTTCAATATTTGTATCAAAATGGTCTCGAAATAATAAGAAAACATAATATGTGCTATTTTCTCAAGAAAACACATTTGGTTCTTATTGTTTATGCCAACAAAATTACAAAATCGATGCAGTATTTTTTTCTCTCTGCGTCATTACATATCATGTAATGAAATAAGAATCACACATTTTTTATGCTAGTAATTGGTTTAAAGATTTAAGTTTAAACCGAAAACTAATTTTTTATAAATTTTATCAAAATTGCAATTTAAATTAAAATATTTTTCTCCTTTATTTATATTTACGTTTAACATTTATGTGTTTAATGCTCTATTTTTAGGTTTAAGTACGAGTAAAAACCTTATAAAAACATAAGAGTTGAAAATTTTAAATCACAAAGAGAAATTTAAATACATAAAAATAGCAAAAAATTCCAAAAGTTCCGAAAATTTTAAAAAATCCTTTATGTCAAATGTAAACAATTAAAACAAATTAAGAGTATTGAGTTTCATGAAGACTGCATAAAAAAAGAGAGAGATTTTGCATTTGTCCTCTTAATGTCGATCTAAATACGTGAGGTGTCAGTAAAGTAAGCTTCCGACTCTCAAAGATCATGACTCTACAAACGTGGCTGCACTGCGTTCGAGATGAAAATCACGAGCACAGAATGCAAATTCGTGTCTGTCTCAGTCGGCTGAAAACTTGTAGTTCCGTGTTAAAATGAATTTCTCGATTCCGAATCCAGCCACCAGCAAGTTGAGTTATTTAATCTGGTTTCTACTCCTGCAGGAAAACTCGATATATCAGAACTTGGTCATGAAACGTACTAATGTGTTAAAGTGATGTACTGAGTGTAAAGCTCGCAGAAAAATTTTAAGCCGATTATTGGGTCTGAAAATTCATGTTCTCTGTCTCTCTGGAACGTAAATCGATTTTTCTCACTGAGACTTTGCTCCGGAGGAAGCAATAAATGCCGAGTGATACTGTAAAACCTCAAAAAATTACGGTGGGAAATACCGAACAAAGAAGGGATGGATTGTTTTCTGTATGAAAATGATAGTTTCTAACGTCACAAAGCAATTCTAGATTTCATTCGGTTGGGACATCATCCCTTCATCTCCTACTCATAGTCCTGATCTGGCATTTTCAGATTTTCATCCTTTCACTTCTTCGAAATCGTTTATGGCAAGAAAAAGCTTTTCAACATCCCGTGAGGACCAGAGTGCCATCCAACAATGGGCCAAATAGATGGCGAAAGATTTTTTGACAAATATTAAAGAAAGCTTATATCTTTCGACTCATTAAGTGCGTTGTGATGGAAGGCAACTACGTCGAATAATAATGTTGATGTACGTATATAAAATAGTAAATATTTAAAATATATATTACCTTTCTTATTCTTAAGAAATTGAGTACCTTTACTTTCTGTACAAACCTTGTGCAACCATGTCTTTTTAATCAACTTCGATAGGATGGTACTCAGCTACATAAGTAGAAGAAACTCAAAATATCTGAATATTCATTTTTTCCAATATGTGCTTGAATTTTCCTTCTTTTTTAAAATGACATAATACCAATAAAATCTCCATAATCCATGACCTTATAAGGGAACAACAGATCAAAATACATTTGAATACTGTATGAAGAATTAAAAGTGTTCAAATATATATATCTTACTGGCTGGTGTAGAAGGTACTCATACGGATTCTCGCATGCTCTGGGACTACCTTACGAAGATATTTTATATGAGAACCCGCTTTGTGAAAAAACTGTGAATTATATAAATTAGCAGTACAATGTAAGAAGAAATGTAGAGAAGGAGGTCGCGTTATTAACTGTAATAAAGAGAATAGAGATTGGAGGTATTAGAGAGATAATATATAAGAGTTAGAGAAATTAGCGAGATTGATAATGAAATTACTATTATGTTTTTTTTAAGTAAGTACCTTTTTTAAATATGACAGATGCAGCGCTACTGTCACGATTCAACTCTGGAGATCTGAATAACTATATGTGTTAGTTAATAACAGACGCTAGCACGAAAGCATCCATGTTTATGTTTGTGACCCTTAATTTAAAATGGTACCTACTTAACGACACTTACTTAAGAAAAAAGCTGATATATTAAGGCGATCACATGTGAGTTGATTTTCTAATAGTGAGCGAGCGTACAAGACTTGGATCCCGCCACAAGAGCTGAAACGGATTCAGTTTATTCATCATTACTAGTTGTTATTAAGAAATGTCAAATTCTAATTTGCAATATTTGGCTCAGGAAGTGGTTAAGTACGAATAAACGCTCAACATCATTTTCATTTAACTCATTCTAAGACTGAATAAAGTGTTGTTGAAGATTTTCTAGCCTGATTATTTGTTGTGTCCAATTTCTTACTAAAAACGAATTCTTTACAATATTTATTATCTAGACGAGTGCTTGATTTTTTGACATCTTTTCGATGACGTGTACCAACGATGATACATGAAGCATATAATTTGTAACTGTCATGCACCATCGATGGCACAACATTGTATGTTAAAATACATAAAATTTAAGCAAAGGCTTAAGTTAAGTGATTTTAAGCAAAGTATGTCACCCCCAACATGTTAAAATTTATCTCCAGCTCAATCCATTTGCCTGGAGCCATAACTGAACATAAAATGCAAAAAAGGTAACCAAAATTACATATGTCGTTCTATCTCACGACCAGTGAGGTACTGCCGTTTTTATTATGTTAGCTCTGTTTTGCGTGGGCAGGATGCGTTACGTAAATGGACATCGTACTTCCATTTACAATAATTTATTTCTGAATTAGTTTTTATGTTGTAGATCATAATTACAGCTAAGAAATTAATACTTGTTGCACTCAACATTTCAAATGTAAATTAGCATTATTGATAAAGTTCTGGTTGCTCTGGAATTAGTTAATATAAATTTACGTGTAAAATCCGAGAATGTTTGGAATTTTTTCTAAGATAACTTACTGGTCGGCCTATAAACGAATCCGCTAGCTAGCAATATAGCAAAAATGTGTTTAAAAACACAATTTATTTCAAATGAATTATTTCAAACGTTAAATAAATCAGGACCGATAATTTAATGGGAATGTGGAACTCAAATACACATTCCAACTGCGAAAACTCTAATCGCAATAAAACAACTTCGCCTTCAATTGTTCAAAATCTCCGTCGTCACTTGAATTTATCTTTTTTTCCTGTGTGTTCCATTGCCTCTACTCGCGTCTCATTTACGGGTTCAGATTTTCTGTTGTGGCCTTTTTAGTTCGTCGCCTCTGCAGCACAATGGTAAGAGAGCTTTAGATATTTACTAGTATCATTACTCCTCTCCCCCTAAGAGTAGCTCATCCTTCGCCTTATGGAAGATGATGCTACCTAAAGTAACAGTAAAACCACTCATACACAAAAAACACTTATACAGAATAGAATATTATAGGCAAGAGCTCGGAATGTTCTATGCAACTCTCTATGAAAAAAAAGCAATTTACAGTAACATGTTGTAAGCAAAGAAAGCATCCATATTTAAAAATGTGAATCAACTGCTTGGTTTTGTAGCACATGTGCTCCATATTTAAAAAAAAAATTACAACATGATTATAAATAGTAAGAGACAAAAGGCAACCTTAAGTGAGTGAACATAGGGTTCGACCCACGTGCTCTGAATTTAGTCAACACAGTCTATGAGTAACCTCGATAAGGCATCTGCGTTATCGTGGTGAGTGCCTTTTTGATGTTATATGGTTAAATTATACCATTGAAATACCAGTGCCCTCCTTGATAATTTTTCTCCGTGAAGGGCACAATTGATTAAATATATTAAAGAGTTGTGGTAATAAATGACCTGGATCCGAGCTTCTAATACCCAATTATCGAACTTTTTCAGTGCCTCTTGGATCCAGAATGCTTCACTCTCGATTGCCAACCAGTTAATTTGCACTGGCATATTAGCTGAGACGAACAGCACTCTGTTCATTCTAGATTCTACATTCATTTCTTTTAAATTGCTTATCCGAGTTGCATTCAAAACAATACCAGACATTGTTGCTCTAACAAATCAAGATTCAAGTAACTTTGAAAATTTATCTTTTTCTTTGGTAAGAAAAAAAATTCTCCATTAGAGACGTTTTACTCGAAGGAATACATCTAGTTGGATTGTTCTAATTTTATGGCCAAGAAATGTAATAATCTCATCCTTCTCAGTTATTTGTTTCTCGAGAATTTCACAGTGAGAAGACAGAACATTAATTAGTGCTTCTCAATGAATTAAATTTGCCTTCAAAAGTTAATTTTTAGCCTATTAAAAACTGCAACAGACATCCTTCCCTTTTTTGATAATTCCTCTGGTAAATTCCACAATTTTTCTTGATATAGCATTAACATTACTCTCTCTATATTTATTAACTTCTTCCCTAACATGCGATTTTCTTTCTGCAATTTATTCAGCTCTTTTACGTCATTCAGATGACTGGAGAGAAAATTAATACTGCATCTTTATTTGCCTCTATTTTATTTTCCAATTCTTTATTTTTCATTTGAATTACTTTTAATTCCTCTTTATAAGAATTACACGAGAAAGCTGTTTTAGCAGTTTCACTATTTTTTCTTTTGATACTTTTTATGTATTCCTGTGCTTTTATTACTTCTTTACCCTTAACTCAAGAGCTCCAACTTCCATGCTTGATTTTCGAACATCTTCAAATTTTCTCACCCTAAACATCCTCTAATTCAATTTTTAAACTTCTGATTTCTTGTTGAAGAGATAAATCCTCCACCTGCAATTTGTCCATTTTCTTCCCTTTCTGTTTTTCATTTTTAGTTATAGTCTGATTAACAATGGCGATTGCCTTTCCTTGAGTGGTTTGACTTGGTTCTCCTTTTTGCGAAACCATAAGAGGACAAAATCATGCTGTATGTCCTTCCCTTTCAAAAGAATAGCATTTAATTTTTGGAGAAGTCCTTACACTCTTTGTTCTAGAATCTTAAGCTTTATGCCTTGAATTCCAATAGCTTCTGGAAAATCTATGTATTGTGGGTTGCTACACTTCTTCGGCACACTTTCTTTTCACTGGGAAAGGCAATTAACCTCGCTTGTCTTCCCGTTTCTCTCGATGATTCATTAAATTAGAAGACCTGCTTCTGGTTCGAACGTCTTTATATTCACCCAGCTTCTCTATTAGCTCCGGAAAAGATATTAATTTCGCCCAATAATCCAAGAAGTATTCTCTGATTTTGGAGAGAATTATCTTCTTTACTTGATCCATTATGGGATATAGAGCTGTCTATCCATAGTTTTGCAATAGTAGTCACAAGATGATCGCTATCATTATTTTGAGTTTTTTCTTGTATAACAAATATCGAGTTGAAAGTATACTCACCCCATAATACTTAAAACTCATCTGATTCACAAATAATTAAGGGATTAAAAATTTATTGCATTGATTGCCATTTAGATTATCATCCGAACTCAGTTGTCGCCAGTTGACAACATAGGAATTCTTATTGCATTCTACTGTTAATCAATTTTAGACAAGATATTCCTTAAAAATATTTCTGGATCGTGTTTTTCATATAAGAGGATTTTAGGTTATTGTTCACAAAGAGACTTGGGCACAAAAACATACGCTTCATATTAGAATCAGTAGAATATTTTATTTTCTAAGATATCTCCAAAATTTTTAACTTGTTTTTTTTTTAACAAAATTAATTACTGTTTTGAGTTGAAAGCTGTTAAAAATGAAACTTCTTTCTTTTTTAAAAAATAATTAAATACAATATTTTAAAAAAATATTCAAATTTAGACAGCTTTTAGTCCAATATACTATTTCAAATGTTTCTTCTTTTCCTTCTTGCGGTTGAGGTATTTATTGAAGTACAGGACAGTCTATGTGTATCGCAGTATAATAAAGATATGGAAGAGAGAGCCATTATGTTCCTAAAATTCCAGAATGGTTACAGTTACAGTGAAAAGCTCATCGCTAGAATTCGGCGATCAATTGAGAAACATTTATCGGTTTTACATGTACCAGATGTCATTATTGAAGTACAAGAAATACTAGTTCGTATCAAAATATTTTTGAATTTTAAAAGAAATTCATGATAGTAATTTTTATTCTTTAGGATTATAGTTATCAAAATTGCTATCATTTACAAAAAAAGCAAAATTATTTTGTGTTTTGTTTGAAATAAGATTGTTTCTCCTAAAACTATAAACCAGATTTAAATGAAACAATTTCATTTATTCATTTAAAAGCTGAGATTTTTGTGTGTTTCGATATATTTCCGAGACCATTAGTTAATAGTAGTTCGCACAGTATATTTTCGTCCCATCTATTTTTTCTTAAGATTCTAACGCTAAAATTTTATTTTTTTGTTCAATATATGAACAGTTTACAAGAAAAAATTTCGAATTTTGTTACATTCTTCTTTAGTAATCAATTTTTAGTCTTCACAAAATAAATTTTTGTCAGTCTAAATAATTTCAAGGAAATATTTTAATATTTCTCATCTCCAGGACGTAAACAAAATACATTGAATTGTCGAATGCATATCCAATAGCAAAATTCAGTTCTCCAGATGGCAGAAGTATTGCATAAGAAATGTATAAATGGACACTGCGTTGTCGGGACCTTCAGTTGTACTTAAATGTTTCATGTGAAAGGCCTTTGAAGTGATTACGGCTACTCGACGGGAATGAACAGCATTTGATCACGGAATGCTACTCGTAGTTGGTATTAGACGCATGGCGCATTCTATATAATAAATTGTTAGGGAATTCAACATTCCTCGATCCACAATGTTAAGAGTGTGCATAAAATATAAAATTTCAATCATTGCCTCCCACCATGGACAACACAGTGGCCGACCACATCTACTTTATGATCGAGAACAGCGACGCCTGCGTAGAGTAGTCATTGATAGAAGACAAGCAACACTGCGTCAAATTACGACACAATCAATATGAGACGTACTACAGATATGTCCGTGATGACACAGTGGCAGCGGAAGACCAACTCGACTGTCTTTACCAACAACACGCAATCGGCTGAATTTGTATAGTATTGTATGGACTCTAGATTACTGGATAAACTTTGCTTTATCAGCAGGGCCACGATTTTGTTAAGTTAAAGCTGTATTGAAGTTCGAGTGGGGCCCTGATCTCTAAAGGCTACGATCACAAGTTGTCAAAAAGGCCTTATACAAGTTACTAGTGGTTCCATAATGGTGTAGACTACATAATATGGACTGGGATTTCTGATTAAACTGAATCAATCTTTGGATGAAAATCTTTATGTTTGGCTACTTGGAGATTATTTCACGCCAGTTATGGACTGCGTGTACTCACACAACGATGAAATTTCCCAAGATGACCATGTGCCATGTTACCGTTTCAAAATCATTTGTAATTGGCTTGAAGAGACAATTCCAGAGAAATATGTTAAATAATTATTTTTTTCCCTAACTCATCTTATTTTCTTCGTAATAGTGCTTAATTTTTTTTAAAAAAAAGTCTTAGACTTATATATAAGCATTACATCTCATGATTCTGAACCCAGTTAGATGAAACGATAAAACCTTGAGCTAGAATTAATTTTCTAAAGCTCTATGAAATGTGTTACAGAGAAATTTGAGGCATCGAGAAGTTGCCTTTAAAGCCTTTTGAAAACAGTGTTTTGACAAGATGGTTGGACGCTGCTCGGAACAACATTGATTGAGTACATTGCAGGTAATTTATTTTACAACTTCATTTATGAATAATCTATTACTGAACATACATTCATCTTTTACAGTGGGTTTTTACATAAGAGAAAATACAACCGTCCCTTTTCGATAAAAAATTCTACATAAAAGTATTTAAAATATACTAAAACGCTACCAAAGTTTTACAACCCCCCCCATGAAAACAGACGATTCTTTCATAGAAAAATCAAATAATAAATTAAATACTAAGCAGACGATAAAATATTAAGTAGATAAAATTTTTCTGTCAAGATATGAAAACTGAACGATTAGTTATTGTATTTCCTAAATCTTAAGCTAAATGTAATTGAACGTAATTGGAAAAATGGTTGGATTCAAAAATATAGCTTATTGGCTGGGAGTGAAATAAACATAATACTACCTGAATATTATTCTTTTTCGATTCAAAGACGGAAAATTACTGCATTATTATAATAAGTGATATATTTTATTCATAGTTTTGCGCTCAACGGATTGATTGAGAAAATATTGGGCACATGGATACCTTACATTAATTCGTATATTTTTAGAATCTCCTTCAATCATCCATTCATTGATAGTTAAATGAAAATGAAACAAATCATTCAATCCAATTAAAATATTTCTGTTGTAAATGTAAATAAAAAATTACCAAGCGCCAAAACATAGCAGATAAGAAGCTAACGGGGAGTCAACAATGGTATTGGGCACGAATTATTTCAAAATTCGCAACAATCAAACAATCAAGGATTGATTTGAGCCCACTAAACTTGCGTTTTGAAACATTTTGACCACTAAAATAATTATTTTATCTAATTAGTAATAAGATATAATTATTAACTATAATTATCAATTTATTTAACAACATATGATGTTTTTTATTAATTATTCGGATCTGTTGCGGGGAAGGATTTGATATGTTTTTAGATATATGAGTAAAATTCCCATCATCATTTTCCCCATGCCAGAAATATCACTTCTCAATCATTTCCCATGGTTTAGAAATGGTTATTTTGCTAGATTTTCTCCAACTTGCATAGACGACAGGATTTTACACATGTGCTGTTCATCTCAAAAGGTCTATAACAATCATTCACTAGTCTAAAATTCTCTCTTCTTCAAAGTTTAGTAATGTGTGAAGTTCATGTCTATTTTCCAAGTTGGCTAAACTAATATCGTAGCATTGATTCAGAATAAATCCGAAATGAATAGGCCCATATGTTTCATAAAATGGTAAAAAAATATTTGACGTAATTATTACAAAGATTTCCCATCATTTCGCTCAAACTCTCTTTAATACATCTGTTTTATTCCAGGGCTGCAGTCTGATATTCCTGCTTTTTATATTAGAAAAGATAAAAAGTTAAAAACGATAGCTTTGCACAAATTCTTATAATCCACAGTCGATGTCTTTATCGCTCATTTAATATATTCATGACTTACTTTTGGAGTGATATTTGACTACAATCACCGATTTTCTATTATTCGTGGAACAGTGGACGTTTCTTATACGTATGCGGAATGTGGAGGAGAATATTTGTAGCTTTTTCGGTATAAATTGTACCAAATTAGCCTTTTAATTTCTGATGTATGTAATATATCATTCATTGTTTGATGTGAAATATATTCTTGTAATAAATATCTCAATACGCTCAGATTTTATGTTCATCAATAGATTAGATGATCAAGACAAGTTTAAGTTATGTATATATATATATATATATAAGACACTTTCAAAATACAATTATTTCATCCCTCTTTGTAATACTTATGTGTATGCTAGACTAAGAAGAAAATATAAATTAGAATAGTTTAATTTGTACTGCTTCTGAATTTGATATAGAAATTTAAATTGATAGTAGACTTATGGAACCCTTTAAATGTTGAGTCTTTGTGAATACTTGTTAATACTTTGTGAATACTTGTTAATACTTTGTGAATACTTATGAAACATATTAATTGACATATGTTTCTTATTTCCAGTACAACATTACAGAGAAGAAAGCAGAAATAATCGTGAAAAAGATAATCAATAACCAACCATTCAATCAAGACACAATTCGCAATCCTGGATGCTTACAGTATTACTTCAATATTCCAGCACTTCAGGGATTTTAATTAATTAAATCGGCAAGGTTTGGTGATTCTTTTGGAATTAGCTGTGCATGTTCATAGAAAGGAAGATGCCCTCTCTATGAAGTTATTTTTTTTCTTTATGTAACTGTCAATGAGGTGACTTTTTCCTTCGTAATGAAATTGGAGCTTAATGAAATACTTCTTGATATTTTGGCATGAAATACGGAAATCAGCTGAATAAAAAAATTGTTACTATTCAAAATTGTTCAACAAACTGATTACTTGTATGTTTATGCTGAGTGTAAAGAATTTTGTGTTTAAAATAAAATTTATCATTTGGCACTTGTTGGATTAAAAAAGAATGGCTATAAAAGTTGATCATTTTTTAATCTTCGGTTTGATATACTTACATTACTTTATTTTAAGTGCAAACAGGAATAAAACACTATTCAAATGAGAAATATTATGTTCTGTTGTTTTTGAAACAGCAAGTACTCATTTTCTTTCCTTAATTCAGGAGACAAAAGTTTTTTCTTCTTAATTACTTTTTTAGTATTCTTTAGCTTACCTGGTAAAATAAACAATAGCCAATTTAAACTTAAATTTTTCTGTTCAAATTTTCAATTAATATTAATGGAATTATCTGTATATCTTTTTTTAATTCCACGAAATTTTGCTAAATGGACATAGAAGCAGATTATTTCCTATTTTTGTCACTTTGCAATATTTCACGTAGCAAGGATTTCTGCCACTCGGTGAGAAGCTTAAATTTGCGGCCTCCTGTAGATATAAAAATGATGATATTACGAATGCACAGCGCGCGCAGAATCAAATTACTTATAGTTTAATACGTTGAAACGAATAAATAACATTGTACTTGGGTAATACTGCAAAGCTATAGAAAAGTTTTAAAAAAAAAGAGATTAAACAAACATTTACCTTAACACTGCTGTGTGTTTGATGAATCGTATGAAACAAAAACGAACTTGACTTTGCAATAACCAGCGTATTGATACCCACGTGAAACTTTATCAAAGTGTAAAATAAACAATATGAACGTTGCACTGCTCTTCTTAATAACAAAGCAGTTAATAAAATTAAATGGGATCCCCCTCACCGTCATGTATATAAGTTGATCTAGGACAGTAAGACAAAAATCAAATATTATTAAGTACAATATTATAAATAATCAAATATTATAAAAAAATAAAATAGTTGACTAGTTTTTATTTAATTTCACCCGAAAGTAAGTATATTTGTTTAAGGTAAATCTTACAGCTCTATTCCGGGCCTTTTTCCACTCTCCTATTGCCCTGACATTCTGCATAAGTATCTATGTAGTCTTTATGACAATACTGTTATCGGATCTAATGACCATGGCCTGATGCTGCAGATAGGATTAGCCAGCTCGGCTGCTTCCAGCCGGTCCCTATACATGTGCCGCCTGGGACATGGCCTCTTCTGTACCTTCCTAGGCAAAGCTATAGCTTTGCAATAAAGTATTATTTTTGGGGGAGAACGAGACTATGTACGATCCTAAATCAACACGATTTTAATTATTAAGATTACTATTTATAAATTTTTTTTAACGTATTCAGATATCCACACATAGCAATAAGAAATGAGAAACGAACGAGGAAAAGTTAATAATACAGGGAGTATCAAAAGAATATCTCAACTTTGAAAAGCTGTTGTTACGAGACTAAAGAAATTAAAATCGTTTCGGACAAATTAAATTAAAAATATTACTTAAAAGCTTATAAAATTATAAATGTTCATGGGATCATCACCAGAAACACGAATGGTATCCAATCATTAGTAGAACCAGCTTCTTCTAACTGTGGAAATAGCCAAAACTGTAAGATATCCGAATAAGTCAAGCCAGTAGCACTGGACTCATGAGAGGAGAAAAAGGATTGGCCGAAATTTCTGTCTTGCTATTTTGCACAAAACACACTAACGTTCAGTGAATAGCATTCCACTTCCACGATTGCTGTACCCCGCATTTGTGCCCATTGTTAGTTGACTGTATATTGAAAATCTATATATCTTATAAAGATGAGTTTTAGATATGAAGGATCCGTCTTCATTTTTGAGTTCATTAGGAGAAACTTATAAAATTCAGTTCTCTGTTTCTTTATCCTTTTGGATAAGAGTTTTTTCCATTTGTAAATTTCCATGTTTAAGAATCACTCGTTTTCTCAACTCTTTCCATATCTCACTTTTCGTGGATGCTCAAATGACAAATTGCCGCTGCTGTGGATATGTCGCTTAGAAAATGATGTATCCTTGATTTTAATTAGTACCTTTCCCCCAATAATCTTTGATTTAACTCTCTGCTATTATTAATTTGGGGTTACTTAAAATTTTTTTTTACCAACCATTACCAGCGAACATTGACGAACTGAAAACTGGAATAACTGTAGGCATTCAAACTGGAACACCGAAAAAGTTTTAAGAAAAGAATAGAATGATTCTACTATGGCGGTCTCACATTAAATATTGAAAATTTTATAAACTTCTAAATAATATTTTTAATTTAATTTGTCCATAAAGGTGATAACTTTAGTTTTACAATAGTAGCTTTTCAAATTTTGGATATTGTTTCTAAAACACACTGCAGAATTAATATTATCAGAATCTTGAAATTAGAGATGAAGGAATGAGTGATTGATTTTTTTGAAATTTCATCTACGTTGAAGTTTGCCATTTTAATTTTTATTTGTATATTTTATTTACAATTTGTTAATTTATTGAATAGAACAGTATAGAGACAAAAACTGCATTCTTTATCAAAGTTTAATCAAATCACGTAGAAACCATGTAGTATGAGTAACTTACTTCCATAAAATATTATATCTGTCTCATATATGGAAAGGATTTTTAAATTATAAAAAATGCTATTGAGTTTTTTTTATTTGCAATGATCTAAATGTATAATGAAAAAACATTTTTTCTACGGTAGTTTATTTTGCCTTTGTAAAGGAAATAACCGTGAGAAGATACAATGTGAAATTTTTTTTGATGTAAAAATGCGGAAAAAAAAATCTTCATTTGTGAGCTTAAAAGAATGCACCACTTTAAAATTTTTTTTCTAGGCTTAAAATGCCCTTTCATTCATACCTTGAATTGTAGGTCTGAAAATTTTTTTTGGATAGGGGAAAACTTTAAAAGTCGAAGTTATTTACAAGGGCAATTTAACTCATAGAGGGAAAAAAATTGAAATTGGCTTTGATAATTTCATTTTATGGCTAATGTTTCCACTCTTCGTCATTTCATGGGCTAATGTTTCCATTCTTCGAAATCATTTAAAGCTTAAAGACAAGTGGGTTGGTTCGGATACTTGAATCCAATCGGAACAGTCAGTGGTGGCATCTAATCCGTTCGCGTTCAGCGTATACATGTAGAATAAACTGACTCTCAACCATATGAGAAGAAAAGGTATGTAACTTCAAGTAATTTTTTTTGTCTATCGTATTTATTAGAATCTGGTTAAGTAGCTGCACGTTCGGCATTTTTCTCAACTCCCGTCTTTTTCGTTCTATTTCTCGATATCTTTTTTTAAACTTCTGGTGTTTAATATTTATTTATTTATTTCGCTCGTGTGTATAGATTTTGGCTTTCTTTTCAAAGCGTCTTCAGGCGTATATTTTATGACCACGCATTTTTGTTCACGCCGCTTTCTCAAAACAACGACAGATTACGCACATTTTAAAGATGGTTAAAATGTTTTTTTTTTTTTTTATCCGGAAGGAATTTTTTAAAAAATATTTATACATGCATATAAAAATTTACAAATAAATAAATAAAATATTATTTCCATTCCATTAAAAATTCCTTTTATTAATAAGCGTATTATAGGACGAACTAAATTTTTAATTAATGCTATGAATGTTATTGTTAATTCTGAGGAAATGTTTCTTTCTACTGGAGATCGGCATTAACACATCCTATACGCAAAGTTATTTGCAAATTGTCAACAGATAATTTGTGTGATTTATGCTACGAATTTACATATTTCACTATCGAAAATGTCCTTCCAAATACAGACATAAATTTCCGAGCATTAACTGATCATATTTATCTTATGAAATATGTTTACAGAATTGTGTTAGATTTATTTCCTTACTTATCATTTTTAGCATACCGCCCTTTTGCAGATCAGTGAATTCCAAATGAAGATCCAAAGTAAGCTTCTCAGTTGTATCGATTGATTGTAAATTAACGCTCTACTGAGAAGCAACACGAGGGCTATTGGCAACAAACCCCGTTATTATTAATCATGGTTGACGACGTCACCTGAGATGGCACCTCCCTCTTCAGATGTTCATACTACGCCGACAGGAGAACTTAGAGCCTCGACAGATTTAACGTGCATCAGCCGCTCTACACTGTGGGGCTCATGTTCTTTAGAGGCATCAGAACTCGAAACATGACTCGACGATAAAAAAGTGACCATGAGCTCTAGGCTACCGTGGTCTTCTCAGTTAACAGACAAATGTAATGTAAATTTGGGAAAAACCTTTTGTTCTTGAATAAAGATCCGCAATTCTACCTTTTCTTGTTAAATATTTTCATGTGAAAACACTATTAACTCTTTACCCCAGAATAAAAACAGACGTAAATTAGGTCCGTGGGTCGCAGTTCACACACCGCTGCCGTATTTCTGTATTTTCGTATGTATATTCGTAATTTGTTTTAAAAATATTAAAAAATTTGAAAATAGTTATCACGAATATTAATTCAAAGGGCTGTTGCAGTAATACAAAGAATTGTATATATATATATATATATATATATATATATATATATATATATATATATATATATATATATATATAGACAGATATATTTTTTGTAAGAAACATTTGAACCTTTTTAAATAATGAACGTTGTAAAACATTTTCAATAAGATTTTTCTAAATTTATTATTTTTGTATATATTTTTGAGAAGTATATATTTTTCACAATATTTGATTTATATTCAGGTAGTCACTTAGTTCTACACTATTTAGTAGATGGCGTTATTATCTTTTGCCTTATCATTTTATATTTAGGAAGGGTAATTTGTTCGCTAATACCTCCACATGTTTCTATGACCATGTAAATATTTTTTACATTGTAGTGTCTTTCCTGCTATTATATAATATTTTTGGTTCTTCATTTGTATTATGCTTTGATATGTTTGAATTTCTGTGTGTTTGCTTCGTTATGTTCTTAAGCGATTTTGTTATGAATTTGTTTGTTGTTGATTTCTGTTCAAGTGTATTTTTGGTATTATAACAGTTTTTTGTATAATATAAGATTGATGGGGATTGTTTCTTCATTAATTCTGGAACAACCCAAAATAACATTCTAATGCAACCTATTACAACATTAACTTTATTGCATTCCATTCCTTTGCTTCCTTTCAATAGTTGATATTTTCAATTAATCTATTTTTTGATAATTTTGGCCGAAGTTAATTTAATTTTTCTTTTAATTTACCTTTTTTCGGAAATTTCCATAGAATCTAATGTTTTTTAATAGTTGAATTTGCATATAGAGTTTTATTCATTTTCTTTGTTTACAATGTTTTATTTGTATATTTACAGCTTTTTTACAGATTAATTTATTTATTTCAACTTTATTATCTTTATTTTATTGAATGAAAAATAATTTCTAATTAGCATACTTTAATTTATTAATTGTAGTCATAATGACATTACCAAAGTTACTAGTTTTAATTTTACTTTTTAAATTTATTTAATTTATTTTGCTGTATATGTTTAATTTATCAATAGTTCTCTCAAAATGTAAAGACAGAGAAATTATTAATAGATTAGATGCATTTCTCAAAAAAATTGATTTACAGTTCAATAGTAAAAAATTCCCTCATGTTTTTTTAACTCCTAAATTCCATAAAAATCCAATTAAATTTAGAACTATTACAAATTGATATAATACTTACATAACTAAATCTGGTAAAATCTTACAGAATGTTTTAAATAATATTTTAGAAAACTTGAGCAAACTGCTATTATTAAAAATACTATAGAATTACTTAATTCCATAGGCAATACACGGGTTCAAGCAATCTATAGTTATGATTTTCAGGATCTTTTTAATTCAATTGATATAAAGGATATGATTAAAGTTATGTCGATACTTTATAATCAATATGGCATAAAAAATACTATAAAAATAAACAAATTTAAAAACCTTTTACAATTAGTATTGCAAGAGAATTATATACTTTTCAATAAGCAAATATACAAACAGATAAAAGGCCTAGCTGAAGAAGGCTAGCTAGCAACATTTTAGCTAATCTTTATTTACACTTTTATGAATCAAACCACCTTAACAACTCTCTTTATATTTTATATAGATATATAGACGACCTAATAATTTTTAGTAAATGTAAAGATTTTAAGCCGGACATTGAATTTTATCCTAATTATTTGGTTTTATTACAGACAAATTCAGATACGGGTGGAGCTGAATATTTGGATACAAAGTTTCAGATAAAGGATCATATCATTTGTAGTAATTTATTTGATAAAAGAATGCATTCGGGTTTGAGATAATTAAAATGTCTCATTGGGAAAGCAATATTCATTTATCCATATACAGAAACATTATATTAAATTTTTTTGCATCGTAATAAACTGTTAGTTACATATGATAAAAATATATTCAATAATATTAAGAAATTTATAACAGAATGTAAAGAATGTGATTATCCATTAGATTTTTTAAAGAGATATATTCCCAGTGATTTGCATGATGGTTTCTTTTGATGTGTTTTTGAGATTTCCCATGGGGACTTCGGATGGTATTGAAGTGACAATGTGTAAATTGTATCTGATATCTAAAGAAATTTTTATTTTATACTGGTTTCTCAATAGAATCTTTGTTTCATGATTTGATTTGTATGTGTTTTTAATAAATATAATTTGGAATAAGAGCTTACTATAATATCTTTTAGATTGGTGACTTATTCAAAAAGATGGTCTTGTACATGGGGGCTATTGCCTTTCGGGACAATTCATGGGTTTTTGGACTTTCGTTTCAAAACAAATCCACCACACAACATTAGAATTATAAAGTCAACTAGTTAGTGGTCTAGTTGTGAAGATATTTTGAAACATTTATGTATTTTTACACGTTTACACACACATATTTCACTCAATTGGATTTTAAATAATTATAACAAATAAAATTCTGATCATTCAATATGATTTCTGGTCATGATTGGTTTATTGGTGGATTTTTATTAAATTTCTATATCGAAACTTTTTATACTCAAATTAGTTAAGTATTATTGACTTCCAAAATTTATCTGGCAACAGTGCATGCTGGTGGACATCATCATTTAAAAAGTTACTTAACCTATTGCAATCAGATTCATGATCACTTGTCAAAGATATGATCTTTTGAATCTTTGCCTTTACAACTATGAAATTTGAATTGAATTTCGACGAAAAGCACGGACTCGGGTATGTAGTTTTTAAGGTTTTTAACCGGAAACATTTAATTATAATGCTTTATTGTTTCGAAAAAATCTTAAATTTTTAATTGAATAAATTTTTAATTGAATAATTTTTAATTGGATATTTTTAATTGGATAATGTTAATGGATAATTTTAAAAGAATATTTTTAAATGGATAACTTTAATCGGGTTATTTTAAAAGGATATTTTTAAATGGATAAGTTTCAATTGGATAAAAAAAAATTTCTTCTTTTTTTGTTTTTGAAAATAATTAGTAATTGAAATATCTCGCCATTCAATTTTTCTTCTTTGTTTATTGTTTCTTTTCTTTAAATTACAACTTGAATTTTTGAAGTAATCCAATTTTTCCCAACAAGATGAATTGGGGGAGGGTTGGTACCATAGAATTAGTTTAACCTCCCAATTCAGTCCCCAGTCTGAATATGCATGTTTTGTTTTGCTGAGTATTCGAATTATTCAATTTATTCTTTGGTTCAAATTAATTTCAAATTTGATTTAAATTTTATTCATCTCTTAGTTTCAAATTTTATTCAGTCTCAACATTTTTACTTAATTATATATATATATATATATATATATTGTTGATTTTGGTTTTTAATTGTTTAATTTGTTTTTTAATCCTTTTGTATTTTTTAATGATAAATTATTTGCTTTATCTATTACACACACACACACACACACACACACACACACACACCACACACACACACACACACACACACACACACACACACACACACACACACACACACACACACACACACACACACGCACACATATATATATTTGAAGAATATTCGATAATATATAAATTCTATGGCTCTTAAATAGTTTTATTATGCATTTATGATTTCATTGGCATAAGTGAATGTATAAAGTGCCAGGTTCTGTTAAAGAAAAGTTACTTAGCATACATACTTTAAACTGGTAAAGAAGGCTGTATGATGGGTCAATTTTTTTCTTTCATTTGGAATATGTTTTCGTTTCCTGTTTAATTATATTCTTTAAATCAAGGTTAAAAATGTTCTGCACTTTTTTTTTGGCCATTTGTTTTTAATCCAACAAATGTAAAAAATGAATTTTATTTTATAAACAAGCCATACACTCAAACAATAAATACAAACTACTAGTTTGCTAAATCGTGTAAACAAATAATTACGATTTTCATTAAACTGATTTTCATATTTCCTGTTAAAATGAGAGGAGAATTTCATGCAAGCCGAATTCTATTATGAAGTAAAGAAACTCAATGATAATTGAATGAAAAAGAAATATAACCTCATAGAAGACCACTTCCTATATATATGAACATTCACACAGAATTCAGTTCCCAAATTTTGCCGATTTAGTAGATCTTTTTATTAAAATCCTTGAAGTGCTGGAATATTGAAGTAATACTTCGACATTCAGGATTACCGAACTAATACTCTTGAATGGCCTTGGTTATTGATAGTCTCTTTCACAACCAATTATTTCTGCTTTCTTCTCTCCTGTAATGCTATACCTGAAAATAGAAATATACTTCAGTTAGAATATTTCATGGTTACAATAAAAATTTAAAATGTTTTATAAAATCTAATATCAAGATTTAAACTTTTATATCGAATCCAGAAGTAGTTCAAATTAAATCATTTGTAAATTATATTGTTTTCTTAATCTAGCAATCTAGCTTATACAAAGTATTTCAGAAAGAAATAAAAGGATTGTATTGTGATATGGTTTTCTCCAGTTCTGCAGAAGCGTGTTGCTTTCGATGTGGGTTCATGAAACGTGCGGCACCAGGTCTGAATATGGATCCATAAGGTGTTGCTGCGGTTTCACATGTTTTGTGGTAACAACCTGGATTGAAGGATGCTTGACGATTTGTAAGAGATTGTATGGACTTTCTGATCGTTTACGCACACACACACACGCACGCACGCACACGCACACACACGCACACACGCACGCACGCACACGCACGCACGCACACACACGCACACGCACGCACGCACGCACGCACGCACGCACGCGCACACACGCACGCACGTGTGTGAAATGGCCGTATTTGTGCGTATGTGTAGCTATGTGTATAATATATGTAATATATATATATAATAATAACAATATATGTACGTATATATGTAATATAATATGTTATATATGTATAATATGATTTATGTGTGTGATATTGTGATAATATATGTATGTATGTGTATGTGTTGTAATGTGTGTATGTATATATATGTGTGTGTGTGTTAATGAAAAGAAGAGAGAGAGAGAGAGAGAGTGTATATTTCTTATAATAAAGTTTGCAATTCATTAAGCTTTCACATGGCTACAGCGTTAACGTAGGTTATAATACGTTTTCAGTTCGCAATAAACACAACAGTTGCGGACGATACATTTTTCTCTTAATTGGTGTTGTCAATAATGTTTTTGCAATGTTGTGGATGACCTTATAGCCAGTTAACTGACTTCGAATATGGTTAAAAAGTCAAGATGCGTGAATCTTGCTGGTAATGTTCAGAAATAAGCCGCCACATGCACCATATGAATACGGCTGCGTTAAGGTAGCAGCAGCAATGGTTGCTTCTAGGAGCTCATCGGCAAGTTGAAAACTCTGGAAGTCCAAGATGTACGGAAGCGTGACCGGATCACAGTGCGATAGGCCAGAAATGCCCCCCCCCAAAAAAAAAAATCGGTTTCCTTTATTTATTGTTCTCTACTATACCTTCCATTTCACCGTGGTATCTTCTATCATTTAACGACGAGGTTACGCTCACAGCGGCCTTTAAGACGTCTGTTTTTAATGCCCCATTATCAGTAGAGTTATCAATAGTGGTGTCGTGGCCGATCATAATCGTTTCCAGCATAATGTTCAGCGATGAATCCCGCTTCAATCTTGGGCCGACGATCATCGGATCCGTGTTTGGAGAGGATGAGACTATTAGACCATATCCCTCTTTGTTTTATAGATGCATACAGTCATTACCCATGATATGATGATGTGAAGTGTTGTCTCGTACATCAGCAGGTCCCTTCTTCTAGCTATTCTGCGAACAACTTTAACAATTGGATGATTTATAGATAACAACCTACTTCCGGTTTTGATGTCATTCTGAGGCTCATATGAAACCAAATAATGCCAGATCCCGTACGCCTCTCATATCTTTATATTACCTCTTTGCCTTTGATACTTTTTCTGCGACAGCGAAGTTATCAGATCTTTCGCAAATCGACATGTATGGAACATTGTAGAATGCTAGATTCGGTTATCCCTAATATCTCAATTTTGTGGTAGCATTTGTAAAATGCCTATCAGAATGTATTGTAAGATGAGGCCTGGGATCTATGTCACTACTTACATTGCAAGAACATTATCTTTAGGGAAAGGAGTTCACTAATTATTGATTTTTACATTTAATGTGCAATTATTAGCCACTAATGAGTCTGATGGCCTCGAAACTTTAAATATTTCATTATCTGCCTATAAGCTTTACACATATTTAAGTTCAATAAGAAAAAGTCACTTTTTTTCATCGCGCTTTTTTCTTCTTTTAGAAAAGAATGCATAAAATGAATGCGAATTTTTTTTTCATTCAATAAATTCTAAATTAATCTATTCGGTTCTCTTAATAATGATAAATAAGTCATTTTGTCAAATCCCAATCAAGAGAGTGACAAACGTTCTAAGTAGTTGCTGTTGACGATAACAATTTGTATAAATTTTTTCGCTAGATCTGTTTTAATTTTAATATGAAAATAAGTGGTATCTGAAATGTATCTTAAGGGTATAAGTGGTATCTCAACGAATATAGAAGTATTCGAGAGTTTATGAGAGAAACACAATGAAAGTGTATGAATTTACAAAAAATATACTTTTTTTCATTTTTTAAAATAAGTAGTCCCCTATATTTTAATTTATTCTGATCCCCTGTAAAAGTGTTAGGTTTGGCTTTTAGAATATTAACATGAACATCAAACTTTACGGGGACATTGTTGCTCTTTATTTGTTTAAAAATTAGGCAAATCTACATCTACAACAAGAGAAACTTTACGGTCGCTGTTAAAAAGAATCTTCGACAACAAATAACTGATATAGACGTTTTACGAAAAACAGTGCATGCATTACTATAGTCATAAAGGATAAAAAACGTTTTTGCTATTTTTCAAAATCAAGAATACTTTGATACAAACGGGTATTTCTTGTATTTCGATCATGACATCTGGCACATGTGAAATCGATAAATGTTTCTCAATTGCTCTCCTAATTCTGGATGCGAACTCTTCACTGTAACTGCAACCCTCCTGGAATTTTAGAAATAGAATGGCTCTTTCTTGCATCTCTTCGTTATACTGTGATACACAAAGGCTGCCCTGTACTTCAGGAAATACTTCAACTGCAAAAATGAAAAGAAAAAAACATTTGATACAGTATGTTGAACTTAAAGCTGTAACAATATGAATTATTTTTTTATGTATTTCGAATTTTCTAATTTTTTTAAAGCGTAAAAGACTTACATTTTTAGATTTTGTACAACTTCTAATTTAGAATAGAAACCAATTTTATAGTAAAAAAGATTTCAAATTTTTATCTTATCTTATGATATCTTAGAGTATTGGAGTATAAAATATCTTACCCCAACACTGATTCAAAGAACGTGTTTTTTATATCAATGTCTAATCATAAACTATAATCTAAAAACTTCATAAGAAATAAACACGTACAGGAAAATATTTCAGAAGGAACTTTAAACTGTAATTAGTCAACATTTACTTAACTCTAGGAGAAAGAACGAGGAGAATTTTCTCTCGTATACAGTCAATTGACGATGACTAAGCTAGGATTAGCACAAATAAACAAATTTTTAATGACGAAATTATTTAATTATAAGTAAAAAAAGTTTTAAATTCAAACAGCAAACTTTTCTAGAAAATGCACATATTTTAACTCAATAGTTACTCGACAAAAAAAAAATTACGAAGACACAGCGATCATCTCTTGACTAAACTATTGTACAACTATAGATGGTCGATTCTATGTTCAAGACCTGTATATTGGCACGTGAGTACAGTCGTCTAAATACTTGTTTCGTGATCGGCCAGCTGTGTTTTTTAAAAACCATCGCTATTAAATTTAGCGTTTTGTTACTTTTATAATGAATTTTTCTGAATATTCCATATGATAATCATGCAACAATTTCTATTTTCAACCATACTAAAAAACCTTTCTATGAAAAAAAAATGTATTTACCTCACTCTCATTGTTGTTAAAATTTGGACATTTCCCGACGTGTTGAGGCCAAGGGAATAGAGAGTATTTCAACTTCAAAAATAGTTCCTTCAGTTATTATTTAATTATTTAGAATTATTTTTTCACTGTTAAATTTAATTCAAAGGATACAATTCTATTTTTTTGAAATTTTAAAAATTCTTGTTTTAATAGACTTATTTTCATTTTCTAATTTTAAGATACTTAACTATATTTATTTTAGAATTACTTAGCTGATCTCTAACTAATGAAAATGTAAGAAATTTATAAGAATGACGTCAACAAAAAAAAAAAAATAGATAAAACTAAGAAATCCAATGTATCTTGAAATTTTATTATTATTCTTATTATTCTTAGAATAAAAATGATTTTGAGATAAAGACGAAATTGCTGAGTTGAATCTTTTCCTTCTCTACAGATGCTTCAAAACGTTTTCAGAAATTTGCAAGCAACGGAAGCAGCAAAGCAAAATATTGAGGAGGAAGAGAATGTGAGTATATTCCTAAAACACTAATTAAACTTTTCAACATTTTGTTTTTTTTTAAAAAAGTCTCTAAAAACTATACTAAAACTATTATATTTATATTTCGTAAGGATGATTTGAAGTTCAAAATTTAATTGAATTCTTCAAAACAATTCTTGAGCTGTCTTAAAATTTGGCTATTTGATAAAAAATTGTACTGCACTTTCCTTTAAACGCGCGCGCGCGTTTTAAGTTATAAACTTAAATATAAACCAATATTTTTTTTTCATTCTTGTTCTTATTTGTTGCCCATGTATGAGAGTTCTATATGGTTAGCTATTGTAACAATAATATAAGGTTTTTAATGAATATAACACTTTCATTATTAGTATAAACTGGTAATATGTTTAATTATCAGTGTTCAGATTTTTTAACATATGTTTTGTATATTCATGTATAATTCATATATATGCCGATGGAATTTTTGGATTACTTACTTTTTAAGTCGAACTGAGAAGCTACTCGAGGGTTATTGGTAACGTATATCGTAATTCTGACCATTGGTCTTGCGACGAGGACTGCACTTGAGTTGGCACTTTCCTCTCCTAACCCACACCATATCTCGGGAAGGATTTTATTCCTCAACGAAATTCAGCGTACATGAACCCCGCTATACAGCGGGTCTTCAGTGACATCGAAGTAAGAACCCACGATTCAATGAAAACAACGCGAGTCGCGATTCCATGACCATGACCACTAAGGCTACTGCAGTCACATTGATTTTTCAGATGATAGCAAAATATTTAAGACACACGAGCTTTTTCATAATTTAGATAATGTTTTACTTTTAGAACTTTTTTGTAGGATGCATTTTTAAACATTGAAGTATTTTTTCATTAACTTAGAAATTTTAAAATTTTAAAAATAAGTTTCTTGATTTAAGAGTGTTGAAGTCAATCGTAATTTTATTTTCACCATGTGGGCAATCTGCGATCAAGAATATGAATGATTAGTTTGATTAAATGGAATGAGTTCCAAAGCTCTGATAATTTTATCTTTAATTCTCCTTAATATTTTTTTCTGTTTTACCTTTAAAATCCTTTTAGGTAGTGTTCTTAAACTTTAAGATGTTTTATAGGTCTTTTATCTAGGTTTGATAACGACTTTAAGATTACTTTCAAATAGTCTTACTTCTTTAATTGTGAGGAATGCTGACTTTGAATTTAACTGATATGTTTAGCTTATAATGGTTTGTATTTCGTTTAAAAGATACTATAAAAAAGAAATTACCATGATTAAGAATATAATTATTTGATATCACATGCACGTTACAAGTGAGAGCCATTTTTTGAAAAGTAATGTTCGTGAATCACTGTTCAAATATATACCTACCAATATTATAAATTTCCGAGCTTCCATAACGTGTTCCTTTTGGGTTTAATGTTTCATCACTGAAAAAAGAAAATGAAATGAAATTTTATTTGTGCACTGGTTGTTGTTTGCTGCTTTGTAGTTTACTTCCGTAAAATAGAATACAATTATGTTAAACTCGTATTATAACATCAAAGCAAGAATGACATTTTTATAGAATCAACAAAGATTTAATCTTAACTACTTTGCTTAGATATTTACTCTTAGCGAAATATATGAAGCATACATTGCTTTCTCATCAATCAATGTATACTTGTGTTTTTTGCGAAGTTACAGTGCGCAGTATTGCTCACTCTTTAATGCAGTATTTTGGATTTAAAAAGATTTTTTGGTCACAGTTTAAATTCACAATGAAAATAAGAGTTTTTATACCTGTTTACTGTTCATAAGATCTGATCCAAAATGGCTTCATTTATCTAAAATTTCGATTTTCCTAAATATTTCCTCTCTCAAAATTTTAATGGAATACGTATAAAAATTAATAAAATGTATACAAATTAATTTTTGAAGGGTTGGGTGATATCTAGATAATCCTCTTAGCCATACCATTGCACACAGGAGCTATTATATTGTGCGAAAGATACCTTCTAATCTAATATCTCAATTGGTCAAACAATCAAAGACTGAGAAGAAATAATCCTTTTCTCAGATCTATTTGATGGGCTTGTTCATCAAAATGCGAAAAGGTATTCATTGAAACCAATACTTAACCTTGTAGAAGGTTGCCGAGTATTCACTTTCAAACCAACCTAAGAACGAAACCAACAAAAATCATGATACATATATATAAAACATTATATATATATATATATATATATATATATATATATATATATATATATACCTGAATATCTAAGCAAGCTAACTTGCTCTTGAAATCAACTAAATTCTGCATCAAAAATTTATACGGGAGGCAGTTGAGAGATGAAAACAATACATGTGGCCATGGTGTCTTCATTAATGCCCTCACTTTATCTCTGATAAACTCGATTAGGATTTCAGATCTTATCTCAGTTTTCAGATCAGAGCTTATTGCTATTGAAGGGGTACTCAATGCTTTTAAAACCAAAACCTTCTTCGTCGACATTTGGATTTTGTCAAATAACCGCAGTCCAGTGCCTGAGGAAATAGATTGAGGTCATCGAATGAGTCAGTGATTCTATCCTTGAAACCCTCAAACATTTTTCGCAATATCCTGAAACCCGTCTCATATAAAACTCTTTAATAATAAAATTGCCGATCTTTTGACCAAAGAAGGACCCTCTATTCTGTCAGGTCCAAATATTTTACTTACCCTCCTGAAATGTATTCAAAAACATGAATTTTAAATCAGCAATTATGGAAGACCTTTTCGACTCATTCAGGGTATTACAGAAAAGCTCCTGGTGGTACCCTGACCGTTAAGGGAGATAGAGGCGTCCGACACTCATTTGCATATTTGCTAGTGGAAAGAATACGAGTCTTACATTTGACAAGGGGCAGAAAAACTTTCCGACCAACACCATTAGCAATTTTTCCCTGGTCGTTTTCAAGTATATTTCATATTGAATGGGGCTTGACACATAGAAGATATAACAATTTCATCTAATCTCTTTGACTACTTGTTGAAGATTTTTGCACTTGTGGACTTGTTCGAGCTTTCAGCTAAACTATGTGAAATAAGTAAAAACACACAAATAACTTTTGAAGTTTCCAGAAATTAGATTTTTGCATTGGGTTTGATAAAACAAAAAATGTTCAATTCGAGAAAGCGCTCTCATGTAAATGCAAGCATGATTTGAAACTTTCTAAGTTAATATATATATATATATATGTGTGTGTGTGTGTGTGTGTTAATGTCACACTCAGAAGCAATCCTAGGGCTTCTGGCGTCGGGTCTCGTAATTTTGAATCACAAGGACTTGTTGAAATGCCAGAACTTTCTTTTCTCTCACCACGCCAACGGAAGAACATAGAGCGTCGATAGATTTTACGTGCTTCAGGCCTGCTACACTTCAAGTCCTTAGAGGCACCTGGGCTGGAATCTTCGAGTGGACGGAAAAAATGCTGGTATCGAATTCGCGATCATAACCACTAGGCTATCGCAACCATCCTACGCTACATTAAATTATCTACATAAGAATTTGAAGCATGGCATGCTGTTCCCGTCACTTTTCATTTCGCCATTTGGTCGAGTCACAAGGTCATTAAATTTTTTGTGCATGTACACCAATCTTCGAATACACGAAGTCGCAATTGTGATTAACTATGAAATGCTTGGATTCCCTAAATCTTAATTGTTCAATAGTTTTCCATGTATTCGAAATTTATGGATTTTTCTCCGAAATTTTCTTTTTGGAAGGAGATGGATGGATAATCACTTATCTAATAAATTCCAATAACAAGATATTCTTTATCCCCTCTCCTCCTTTAGGTTCCCCCAAACATCTTGTTCCTTAAAGAGAATTTTTCTTGGTTTTTTTTAACGTTTCGTAGTAGTTCAAGTTAGGTCATGGTCGCAAACACATGGCTGACGTTATTTCCATCGAATCGTGAGATCAAATCCTGATGTCACTAAAGATCCATTGAATAGTGGGGATGATACAAATTAATTCTATCGAGGCTCAATATCCTCGCGTTGTTATGGTACGGAAGTTTGGAGACTGAAGTAAGGTTCAGGTTTCGTCATTTAGCGGCACTTTACATTTTTGAAAGAATAATGCTTCGTTTCAAGGCATTTATCTGATTTAGTGAAATTAGTCGGTGGGAATTTACACACGTACTAAATATTATAATACTCAATATCTTTATAGAAATAAAAATATTTTTTTTACAGAATGCGCTAAATTGAATCAATTTTAGCCATTTCATTAGTCGATTTAGAATATAATTTATTACTGATATTGTAATGTTTTCTTACCGTTCCCAGATGTAGTGAAATGAATTATGATATTTAAAACATTCCAAAAACTTTATTCTAAGACCAAAAAGTTTGTAGTACTTCCAGGGAGGCTTATTGTTGCTGCTCGCATGGTACCGAGCTTCGACTGACTGACAAAAATTTCTAACTCCTCACTGTCGGTATTGCTACAACCGTGTAACGGAGTCTTCTGAATCATTGTTTGGGGGATGCGAACACTCCATCATCCCATCAAGCTCTGACATTAAATTTGCTTACAAATATAACTCAGCAGCTGAAACCTTTACAATTAACATCCAAAATATTCACAAAAAAAAATTAATGAATAATTATTAACACAAAATGCGCAATAGTTATTACCATAAAGACAATATTTAAATGTGAATAAAAATGAACATACTTAAATATCACTTATTACACACTGATAACACCCACGTTTCGAACGTTTTCAAGCTCCATACAATCGCAAATGCCTCCTTTTAATTATTGATGAAGCTTGCTGGGCTTTGGTCAATTTCTGACTTGCATAAGATGTTATGTAAATCTTTTCTCCTAGCCTTTTGGAGGAACACATATCAACGCTTACTGACGAAACGTCAGAATGAATGGTACACTACTAGTTAATCACACGGGTATACAAGAAATTAACACTCCATTGAATTTTTTGAACACTTCTTCATGATTGTCAGCGAAAAGAATTTTGTTGGAAATTCTCTTTTTCGTTAACTCGGTGAGAGAATAAAGAAGCTCTAAATATTTGGGAATGTACTCGCGGTAATAATAGCATAAACCTAGAACTCTATGTAAACCTTTCTTATTTGTCGGAGGTACTAAGTTTTTAATTACACTAGCCTTTTCTGGATCAAGCTAATGTCTTCCCGAACATACAACGTAACCTAGGAACTTTATATGGTGTTTCACACATGAAAATCACACTTCTTAAGGTTAAAAGTGAATTTCAATTATTCCAGCCTCGATAAAATGATGTCCAAATTGGACAAATATTTTCTAAGGTTTCTTGAAAATATGGTGATATCATCAATATATGAAAAGGTGTATTTTCTATTAGGTACAAGAGCATTATTTATTACCCGTTGAAATGTAGCAAATGCATTTTTGAGTCCAAAACTCACAACTTTGAATCTATACATTTGACTGTGAGTTTTGAAGAAAGTAAAATGCTTGATTTCTTCTAACATCTAGATTTCCCAGTTTCCTTTCAAAAGGTGTAACATAGTTGTTACGTCAGCTCTTCCGATCGACTGGATCATTTCTGTTGCGTCTTCCACAGGGAAATCATCTGTTGCTATTACATCATCTGTTAATCATCTGTTGCTGCGCCCAGTAGTCGTACTATCTCAGGGACCCATCTCTCATTCTTTTGCACTCACACTATTGGATATGATATCTCAGCACTGCTTTCCTCAATTAAATCTAATGACGACAATTCTTAGATTTGTTGATCTTCCATTCCCTTCACTGCTTTCAGGAATCTGAACATACTCGTAAATGGGTTTTTCTTTCGTTCAACGTTTTGCCTTAAATTGATTTTAAGGGTACCCACTTTAGCATTGCCCGTAACAGTTTTTGGTACATCCTTAACAATTCTGAACTTTATTTTCGTCATTATTCACTAGGTGACTTATATCCAATGTTATTCAATACTTTCAATTTTGTATATCATAGAAGTGGGAGTGGAAAGAAATTCACCAAATTCTGCATCATCTTTGAACATCAACCCGATTTATATGAACTCTTGGGTAATACTGTCTTATCTTATTCACATGACAATGTCGAATTTTTCCATCATTCAATTTCATTTTATAGGAGTAAGGGGGATTCGATCCAGTTATCTCTTCAGGGCCAGTTCACTGAGAGTAGAGCTTGTTCGTTGAATCAGGTATTAATAAATATACCATTTCCATCTCAAAGCTTTTAGAACGAGGTTCGAGATTGAAATATCTCGAATAAGTGTCTTGTCTTCCGAAGGTGATTAATGCGGCCATTTCTAAATCGATATTTTGTTCTTGATAACAGTCCTACACAGGTCTTCCTGTGTTCAACGGAATGACAATATTACTGCACCAATTAAACCTTAACAGGTACATCAATTTTAAAGATACAACTCCCATTCAGCAGTTTGGGGTTTCTATATATGCGTGAAGCAAGTACGGGGTATCCTATAATTTAGATAAGTTCTAATAATGTATAATGAATTTTTTAACCTTTATTGCCCCTCTTCATGAGTTCGTTCGACGCTGCATATCCAGGAACTGAAAATCGATAGTACAGCCCAAGCGCTTATGAACTATCGGGTTACCTTTGAGGTGAAATTGGTCCCAATATCGCTGGAATTGACACTTCGGAATCCGGTCCTCATAAATACCTCCATTAGCACGTCGCATGTCGCTTCGGCAGACAACAATTGGTGTGGGACCGCTTCTGACTATCTGGAATGCTGGTCTACCATGACAAGACAATATTTGTGTTTGGATCAATCGACGCCAATGGTGAACCAATCTCTCCAATTGTTTCAACATTTATCACCTTGAAAAGTAAATCTGGCCTAAGAACGGGAATTATCCAGTATTTTGTCTGTGGCTTTCATCGGGCTTTTTAAATGACAATTATTGCCAAATTTGCAATATTGTAAATTATCGAAATATCGTTCTTTAAATCAAGCCACTGAAGGTTAAAATGTATATTTTAAGTGGTTTTTTTAAATACCACATGACTTCTAAAAACAGATTTTCTAACCAATATTAATACCAGAAGTCTTATAATTTGGGCAAAACCAATTGAGACACCTTTCCCCCATTGCTCTATCGCCGTGAAATAACACATCGTCTATCAGATCCGCAAAATTGCCTTTCCTAAAATTAAATTGTTTCCATGCTTCTTTCATGACCTAACATTTTTGAAATTGTTCTCTCTATAAAGTTCTTTCCCTCACTTGATTTTGGTAATCATTTTCTTCTTGCGGGGAAAATAATTTTTCCGAATATAAACAATTTTGATTTCGTTTAATTCCAATGATGATTCATAGCTTCCTGTTTCGTTAACAGTCTCCTGCAATGGTTTATATACCTTCAGCGGAAGGATAGGTTGACCTTGGATTTTATTCGTAATCGCTGCTAATATTTTAAAACATTTGATAAATATTTTGTTATTCTTTTTATTTTTAACTGAACGCAGGAAAGAGACACCTCTATTATTTCTCCAAATGCATTTTTGAAAAATAATTTTCCTTTATCATTCTTTTTCATCCGGAACGAGATCTGATTTCATCACAGTTATCATTGATTCAGAGTTAATTAAAGGCTGCGGCTCTTTTGCTGTTGACAACGATATCTGTATATTGAAGATCACTCACAGTTTGTTTCGGGTCACTAAAGTTTTCCTCATTTCTGCTTCTCTAGAAAGAACTTCGTACGAATTTCAGCTGTCACTGCTTAAACATCTTGTTTTTTGATGTAACAATTCACTCCCATCGTCTTGTTATATCTTCTGAGACAGTTCTACTCCAGATACTACAATCCACAAAAACGAACAACATTTCGTTGATTTTTTATTTCTTCTTTCTTCGGCAATCTAGTGTGAGAAAATACTGTGATTGAGGTCGAATATATCTCCTAGTTGGTAAATTTTTCTGTTCTTCCACGACGATCGCTGATTACTCTCTTTAGAAATTTTCTCTCCGTCATCTGTTGACCTTAGTTCTGACATTTTTAGAATCGTCTAATTTTGAGACGATTTCATCCGGATTTTTGAAAAGTATCCATTCGTCGATAAAATGATCATACATTTCTGGCACAGTTCTCCTTTTTATTTGGTCTGTCATTATAAGGTCTCACAATTCTTTATCAATGTTTATTTGTAAGCCATGAATCCATTTGTGAAAATAGTTTGACCGATAATGGGAAAAATCACCCCATGTGATGCCTTGTTTTTCTGATGTTTCATAAATAATTGTCTAAATTTCTCTGTTGTTAACGTATATTGCTTCAGAAGAATTTCATTCACCTTATTGCTCAGATTACACGTGCCACGTGATCTGCTTAACATCGTATGGTAATAGTCCGATAAAATGAGAGATACAATTTTCCTTTTTGAGATTTCCACTCTTTTAACTTGTCTCTCAAATAACAACTAATATAGTTGTAAATATTTTTCTATAAAAATACTGTAAACTCTAATATAGTTGTTAATTGGATAAAATTCTTAAAGAAGTTTTGCAATTTTACTTCCAATCTAACAACTCTTTCGTTTCCTAAATGTAATTTCTGGATTTCAAGTTTTATTTTTTGCATTCGATTTCTTTCATCTTGTTATTTCTTTTGATTAAGTTCTTCTCTACGTACTATCTGTATATTGAAAAATTATTTAACAAACTCTTCCTCGTAAGCTTCAGTTTCCGAAATAGCAATCTTCAATGTAATTATTGTCATCTCTGAAATACTCTAGAGGCTCATTTCATGAGCGAAGAATTGCAAGCCTCTTTTTTTCCTTTCTCTAGGAAAACCATTGCGATTCGCAAATCATCGGTATCGAAATTATCACAAAATTCACTGAATCCCGAACTATATCCTGTCAACTGCTCAAGTAAAATGTTTGCTTATGATTCGAAAATATAACGAAATGAATTACGACCTTTTTAACATAACCAAACCTTTATTCTACGTCCAAAAGACGTCCAAAAAATTGTAGTACTCCCATGGAGGCCTACTATTGCTGCTCCTATGCTACCGAACCTTCAACTGACTCACCAAAAACTTTTTTTCTCTCTCCGCACGACCAATATTCCTAGTGCCGCTTAGCGGTGGCTTCTGAATCAATGTTCAGGGGGAAGCGAATACAACACATGTAATGTTTCTAAATTAGAATATAAATGTTTTCTTTAAATATGACAAAAAGAATATATCTTACCTTCTGCAGCAAATAATCCAATTTTTGGTTACGGGATTAATGATTGCACAATCGCCAGTTGCGAAGACTCCTAAACAGTACAGTTTTTAAAATACTTCAATTATTAATACATAGTTATTATTCTATATTGAATTTAAAACTAAATGTCCATATTTTCATGTTAACACATTCACGGACAATATGGATACAGCTATAAAATTTTTATTCTATCCTTAGGTAATGAAGATAGGCACCATCACGATTATTTACTTTAACAAATAGACGACGACTTGAGAAGTAACAATATTATGTTTAAATATATGAAAATACAAATACACTTACGGATCGGGGATAATTGTCAATGCCAAAAAGTGATTCAAAGACGGAATATTTCGATTACGTCACTTACTACTCTTCACCACGTAAAACTATTCGATAGTATAAAAAGGTAATTTTTCATTTGTTGGACCTATATGTTGGAATTCTTTCTTCATATACAAGAAACTGCACCAGAAAAAGGAATAAAAGAAGGAAAAAGAAATTAAAGACGACAAGAAAGAATAAAAAAAAAAGTTGAAACATTTCTAATTTGATTCAAGTTCCAATTGAAATAAAAATCGGTAAAGATTTAATAGTAAAATGTAGAGCAGGTTGTCCAAGAATTTTGAATCCTTCAATTATAAGTGAACTAGATCCAACAAGACAAAACTTAAATCAGTCGAGTCTTTCTGAATTTAACACTTCCCTGAAAAAATTCTAGCTCCTGCAGATTATAAAAGAGAAGAAAAAAATTACGTTGCAAAGAATATCGGAGAAGAATTATAAGGAAAGAAAAGTTATTTTTAGATGTAAGGAAGGCAGAGATAAATTCCCTTTATCTCCAAATTGTTTTGAAAGTTTCTACCAGAAATTTGTTTCTGACATTTAATTAGATCATATTTAAAACTACTTTTGTCTTAGTTTGTATTTGAGCTTGCATTTGTTTTGTTCTTCAGATTAGGATTCTTTTTGTATCAGAATTCTATGTTGTCATTACAGCTCTGACCACCATTTGCATATATATGATTTAACAGCACCATAAATATAAATGGCGGTTTACAATAATATGTTTTTTTAGTTGTCACACTCATAAGAAGATTGCTATATAAATATTTCGAAAGAAAAGTCCCTTTAACCCAGAAGATAAAATTATGACATTGTCCACTCCATTGACATCCACTCACATTTTAAAATTGCCCTTGAATGTTTTTCTATACTGCCGTATATTGTTGAAAATAAATAAAGTTTATTGTCAAAACATAACGGAATGATCATAAATGTTGGTTACATTTATAAATACTGTAATACATCGGTAGGATTCATAACTAACGCTAATGACACAGCACAAGAAGAGTACCAAAATGGGAGGGGGAGAGATTTATTTATTAATGCTAAATCTCCCAAAATTTTACCTGAATTAATGCGAAATTCTTTCCTGGAATTTATTTTTTGTTGACATTAAATTAATTATACATCTAAAACAAAGAAACGGGGTTATTTTCCAAAACTACGGGTGGCTTAATTTCTTCCTAGAAATCCGGGTGATAAGCCCTGATGAGCACATAAACGGTATGAAAATGAAAATATTTTGATTTTGTTCATATAGCAATGCAATTTAATTAGCTATTTTAGATTCAAATGTATGTTTTATTTTAAAAAAGTGAACCTATAAAAGATCAAGGATAAAAGTGAGGTAGAATTTTATTATCTCTTTCTATTCACAAATGTTTTTTATATCTGTTTTTAAAAGATCAAGTAAAAATGCATTTAAAAGAGATTTTTTTCAAATCTCTTATGTTCTGATTAAATATTTTATGCCCTAGTAAAATTTAAATATATAATTTCAAACTAAATATTCTGCTCTCAGTTTCTCAAATTTATCATTTTAAATGTTTTTAAATGCACAACCAATCGTTTTATACATCGTTATCGCACAATCAAATCGTTTTATAATTAGATTAAAATTGATAGAATTTCAATTACGTTCAAATTTCTATTCTAATTAATTAGGGCAATCAAGGTTTTACAACAAAATACAAATCAGTGGTTTCGGCCCGGAAAAGCAGGCTCCTTTGTAAAAATAGAAATGACAAAAGTTGCATTGGAATACTAAAAAAAGGAAAGAGTAAAAGAAAAATATTTAAAAAAAACATTTAAAAAGTTCGACCTTTTAAAGTCCATTTTTTAAAATGACATTTTGCCATAAAAACAATTTTTTTTAAAAAATATTGCTAACACGTGGCTACAGCCACGTATCAAAAACAAAGTAGAGCAGATATAACTAAATATATTTAGGCTAGCAAAAATTTATTGAAATGCTTCTCCATTGAAACTTATACAGAAAGTTGGATCTTAATTATTAGAAAGTTCAGAACTATTGAAACAAGTAATACCTGAGTCCTTGGAGAAATACTTTTCGCGATATATAGATCCATCCAAATCACCCCAAAATCCATTAGGAAGGCTTGGCACGGGTTTTGTAATAACCATGTCACCCATTTCACCAATTACTGGGTTACCTGTAAAAAAAAATTCTAACTATTTCTCCTTTGCGCATTTGGAACTCGAGAGACAGCAAAAAAAGGCCTTTAATTTCCAATTACCAACTCATTAGTGTTAGGATGGCGATATTGTGCATGTGTATTCTACATGTTTTTTGGCAGATAAATCTAATCCATTTTCTAAATTTCGAACTAACAATTATCATGGTACGTAATTATTATTTTCCTTGGTATCACTATTCTTTATTTTTTCAAATTGTTTTAGTCTTTATTTCAATATTGCATTCAAATAAATGCATTTGTTCAGATTTTAGAGACAGAACAACATATCCCGTACGACTAAAATAACATCTATACAAAATCAATGAGAAAAATTTCAGAAAATAAAACTAAGCTATATTTCACGAGAAGTAAACATATATGTGTGACTATACATCAAAGTAAGTAAATTTGATCTAACTAAACATTAAATGCTTATCTTGATGAAAAGAATCGGTATTGGATTCTATGGTGTGATAGAATAAATTGTTAATGAAATATAAATAACTCAGATTACCATTAGAGAATTGTTAACCAAACAAATGAAGATACACCGATGTTCAAAAGTTAAGCATAATTGGTAATTATGTGAATAATGAAAGATATATATGTCGAAATAGAGTGAAATGAGCCATGCAAGTTAAACAATTAAAACAATTCAGAAGATCAATAATAGCCACTGTTATTATCCGAACTGGGCATAAGAAGAGTTCACAATTTAGTGAAAAATAAATGGAATAAAAAAAGGAGATGATGCAGTTTAATAAGATGTATGGTCACCTTTGACAAACAGGCATTCTGTACTGCTATTTCCCATAATTCTCTATCGCATTTGTGCATGAGTCGTGGTCTCAGAGTTCCAAACGTCACGAAGAGCTCTTTTCAGGTTTGGAAAGGAATTTGGTGGGTAGGGAAAGGATGTAAGTCGCCTCCCGATTATATCCCATTCCTGCTCGATAGGATTCAAATCAGGTGAGAGAGCAGGCCACAACATGCATTTCAAAGGAGTCGTAGATTTGGCTTGCACGGTGACAAAGTGCTTTATCATCCATAAATATGAAGTGAGGACCGAAAGCACCATGGAAAAGCTGAGCAAAGTCTCAAGAACATTATTTTTGTATCTTTTAGCAGTAACAGACCCTTTTCAAGATATAGAGGTCTGTTCGGCAGTCCAGGATGAAGCCTGACTATACCATGAATCTTCCTGACGGAAAACGATGTCTTTCCACAATGTTTCCCAAATGAAAACGAGTTCCATATTCTCGCATTATCGTTAGCTGGAGAGAATTAGTGTTCGAATCAAAGCGAGTTTTGTCATTGAACATCGCATTTGCTCCCTTCCACAAACTCCGGTACTGATACTCCAAATTTCAGTTTAAAGTATTTGACTAAGTTTGGAACCATAATTGTGAAAAAAAATTTCTAAATGAATATTTTTTTTGATATTTAGTGTCATCTGAATTAGAATATACATAAAAACCATTTTAAAATTTTTATTTCAATAAAGAAAGTTAAAAATGCTGCTTTTTCAATTTAAAACAAGGGAAAAAAGCCTATTTATAAAATATTCTTTTTAAAGAAAAATGCTTCTATAACATTGTTATTTAGCAGATGTATAGGTATCACATCTATACATAGCTTGAATTAAGAATTTTTAGTAATTCCTAATATTTGTAGAGTTATTGCAAATCGAAGTAACAACATGTGTTTCATACAAAAAAATTCCATTCTTATGCACTAAAATGTGAATAAATTCCTTTTTAAATCAATCATTATCAACTCCTGATCCAGGTTCTCAGGAACAATATGAAAAACTTTTCTACCAAATTTTGTCAAAATTTAGATTAAAAAATCTTTGAATTAACACCTTCCAAAATTGTACGAGTATTAAAAATTCAATTATTTAGAAAATAGATTTAAAGTTAAAATATGTGCTGCATAAACCAGTCAAAGGCCCTACAAAGATAACTTGTTCAGAAACAAAATCATTATACCAGAACAACACGGCTTTATTGCCGGGGCTATCAACAACCCACCAACTTCTGTGTGTGATGGAATTAATCAATGTAGGTTATCGGAATCAGGAACGTGCATGCGAAATTTTCCTTGATATCCAGAAGACATTTGACCGAGTTTGGCATAAAGGACTCATTTATAAACTGTTTAAAAATATAGTTTCACCCCACTTAATTACTTTAATAAATTCCTACTTAAAAGACAGATCCTTTATAGTTAAAGTAAATAACAACTTTTCTGCACCCAGATTAATTAATGTGGGCGTCCCTCAGGGTCATATTTGGGTACGGCCCTTTTTCAAAATTTCATAAACGACATACTCAAACATAACAACACATTTCTTTGCATGCACGCAGATGATACAACGATACTTACAAAACACAAGAATCCAAAAGTTATAGGCCATCACCTCAATAGACACCTAACCTTCTTTTAAGATTGGTTCTCCAAAAGGAAAAGAGCCTTGAATGTTTAAAAAATGGAAACAATCATTTTTGAAAAAAGGTTAATAAAAATTATCCAACCAGACATTTATTTACCCAATAAAAAGATCCCATGGTCCCAAACAGCCGAATATCTTGGTGTAGTAATTGATAATAAACTCACATTCGGACAACATATTCACATTCAAACGAAGTTTCGACTATCCGTGAATAAATTAATCCCATTAGTTCGTCGAAACTTTACGTTAAACGTTAGATATAAGTTGCATTTCAATAAACAACTTCTGTAAGCCATCTTCACTTATGCGTGTCCCATCTGGAGGCATATAGATTAATATCACATAAATAAAATTGAAATCTTGAAGAATATCATGAGAATGGTTTGCAAGATGGTTCATGAGAAATGAAGACCTCAGAATTTCAATAAACCTCCCAACCATCCAAAATTTCAGCAATAACTTCTCAGGAAATCTAACACAAAATACAAATCCATTCATCTTATAAATCCCAACCTATAACATCATAAAATATAATTGCAAACAGACCACGGGGAAGATTCCTTTCCCGTAGTAAATTACATTATATTCCATAACCGATAGCGTTTCTAAGTATAGGACAGGCAACCGTACTCTTGACGGCAGAGGAAGGACGGATTTTCCGTCCAACTCTGACCCAGGGAATCATTAAATAATTTTTCTAAATTCATTTGTAAGCTTACTAACAATCAAAAGACACTCTCTGAGTCCCCCGAAGAAACCCAGAAAAGTCTCCACCCACTCTCCTACATCCAGATTCAAACTAGAGCTGCTTCTCCTGATTGAACGAATGTATTTCGCCCTGTGCTACCCCACCCCTACAAAGCAAAATTCTTATTTTTCTTACGATTTCAAGCTTTCATATTAAACTTTTTTAACTTTTTCAAGCACCCGTTTTAATTTATATTTGTTCACCATTACGTCACTTATTTTTCTTAATTAAAGTAATTCGTTTAACTTTTAAAACCTCTAAATTGCACTGGGCACTTGAAGTTTATCAAACTTAAAACTTCAGAACAGGAGATTAAAGTCCAACAGGGCTAGGCACTTCTAAACTAGTCGCTACGTACATACAGAAAAAAAGACATAAAAACCAAATAAACTCACTCTCCCCTTTTATAAGTCACACCTTCATCATCTATCTTTTTTTTAAATTTTTTTTTTTTTAATTTTTCGTACTCTATTTTTTTCTGGCCTTTTTTGCTGATGATTACGAAAGTCGTTTGAAGTCAGCAACACAAATAATATCAAAGTTATTAAATGTATCACCTGTAAAACGCTGAATCACATCTATAATGTATGTAATATATCTTTCAGGATTATTTTTCAAAAGTTACCATTGAAAAATTCATTGGAATTCGTCGTTTTTTGCAATGAAGATAACTTTGAAATAAATTTGCATGACAGGTAGATTTAATGGGGTTAGCAATAGTTTAAGGAGGTTTTGACATTTTTTTTTTATTTATATTTGCTCCGTAAGCAATAGCAGAATTGATTGCCTTTCGGCACTACCCGTACATTCGCTGATGCACTCCTGAACCGCTATGATAAAATGCTGCAATTACAGTGCTTTGCAGGTAAAATCACCAGCATTGCTTGTAATAGCAATATCATAGTAATTTTCTAGTTTATTAATAAATGTGTCGGTAAGTTTTCTGCCTCATCCATTCCGACTTGATTTTTGTTTGCGTAGGCGGGTTCCGAATCTTTTCTGAATGTTCCCATTGACTAATGTTTGGTGACACTATTTTTTCCAAATGTCTTTCACTGTTGAGTAATGTTGTGAGTCACCCTCTTCGTAAAAGGATGAATACTTAAGCTGCCTCAAGTGGTAAGAGCGTTCGAAGATACTATATGCACCAACATATTCCATGATAGATGACCCAGAATGATTTTGTGAACAAATGTGTTCACGGGATACTTATGTTAATCCTTTTAAACGAGCACATATGCGACAATTCTCTAACATAATTTCTATTTTTACAACTTTTCCTGCATAAATGGATAAAGCTGCTACACTATACACCAATTTAATATGGCCTCAACGTTGCCAAATACCATCATAAGGTACTGCACAGTTTGTCACATCCTCCTCCTGATAGTTCAGCTCTTTTATTTCAGAAGCTGCAGTATTCGTGGAATCGGAAGCAACAACAGAAGTAACTTAAAAAACTTATTTTTACAGTCCCTGTAAGCCAACTATGAAATGCATGATATGTATAATGCAGCACTGAGCGTTTTCAGAAGCATTATGGTCTTTTCTAATTAACCGCATAAATAGTACAAACTGAATATTGATCTCATTTATTTTGTTTCCTTTTTTGTTCAAAAGAAACTACTAACAAAGTCGAAGTTTGTCCATTTCAACAACATATAGGAGAAAGACAAAACAAAACTGGACACTTCCTTAAGTTCTAAGCGTAGAAATAAACACAGTGAGCGCATGAGGATTTCAATGACACTTGAAATTATTTCTACACTGTAAATTCTATAACCAAGTGTATTTATTTCCTTGTTGAAGCTTTCTTTCATTATTTTTTCCTCGGTTTCAATTTTACGTTCACTGCTTGTGCTGGCTGTATCAGTTGTCTGACAAGCAGAATGACTATTACCATGGAATTTTCTTTATCTTACACTGATGTTTAATTTTAGAACTATCCATGGTTTAAATAAAAAAAATATAATCTAAGGAGCAATTATACAGTTTAAGCAGTTATTTTCAAACAAAAATACGACGACAAAAGTAAATATTGAGCGCTATTCAAAAAATGTCGCTCAGAAAAATAGTAAACAGTGAGTATATTCCTACCGTATTTCGGAAATTTTATATTACTAAATGTGATGCTAGATTTCTCAAAGGGAATTTTAATGTATTTTGAAAGTTATTTTTACATAAAATCTAAGCAGTTAATATTCTGAAATATAAAGCAAAAATAGGAATATTTATGATAAAACTACAACTTCCAGTTTTGAAATAGCAACTTCTAGCTATTGTTTTGGAAATCATCTGATATTGAAATGCTTAAAACTTAAATTCTATGTTTCGCTGTAAAAATTGAAACTAGCTTTAGGAAGAGACGATTTCAAACAATTCGATGGATAAATAAATATATATCCTCTCCACCATTCTTAGTTTTCAACGTATTCGGATACTTTAAACGAGTGCGTTTATACGTAAATGTGAGGGTATTACAAATTGCGGATCGTTTCATAAACATGCTAATATGATTGAATCTTCTGTTAAAATTGGTCTAAGAATTCATATTTCTGTAGCGGATGTGAGCGCTGAATTCATTTCTCTTGCAAAACTGTCACTCTTACATTACGCAGTTATTGAATGATATCGATCTTGGTGAGCTGTATATATATATATATATATATATTATATATATATATTATATATATATATATTATATATATATATATATTATATATATATATATTGCTGGCCTTTATGAAGGACCAGAAACACCGTGAAGCACCGTGTTTCTGGTCCTGTGAAGAAAAGCACATAAACCGTGAAGAAAAGCAAATAAAAAAAGATTTTTATTTTACGTGAACAGTATGGCATTAAGACAAAATTATTATATTTGCAAGCAGTTGGGGGGCTTACATGAATGCGAAATTAGTTGAAACAGTTGCATCCTCTGACAGCTAAAACTACCTTTATCCGGTTAGGCATGGAGTCGAACTGGATTCGGATGACAGAAACGGGCAACTGATCCCATGTTTCTTCAAATCTTTGCCACATTTCATCAGCTGTATTTGCTGGAAAGAGGGCGGGAGGGGAGCAAGCCAATCACTTAACAACCCATGAATAGATGTATTCAATAGATGACAGATCTGGAGACCTTACAAGCCAGCTCTACAATCGTATACCCTGTGTATTGAGGAAGATCAGAACACGAGTTACAACATGTGGTCTTGCATTACCTTTTTGGAAGAAGGCGTTTGGCAAGCCTCGATGATAGAGCACAACCACTGAATATAAGATATCAGAAATATACCAATCACGTTCAAATTACAGTCGATCCGAACTAGAGATGTGCGTGTCATGTATCTAATATGTAACGTGTAATGACTGCCCAAACCATCACACCAGATCTAAGACCCCAATGCCGATATCGAATATAAGCAGGCGATGAATGGTCTCCTCGGAATCTTCGCACACGTATACGGCCATCAAAGTACTGCGCGGAGAACCAGGACTCTTCTGAAAAAAAAAAAAAAAAAAAAAAGAATTTGTGCCACTCCTGTATCCAGCTTTGTCGTTCGAAGTACTACTATTGTCGCCGTCTCTCTCTATGCTGTGTTGTCAAGGGAAGCCGAAATAATGGTCACCGTGCTGACATTCCTCGCTGCTGAAAACGTCTTCGCACCGCACGAGCGGATACAGGGCGAGCTGCAAACATGCCCATTTTCTGACTTATATTCCGTGATGATTTTTCAAGGCCAATCTCACAATATGTCTGTCTTCTCGGGCGTTAGTCATGAGAGGGCATGGAGATCCTGCATACCGTTCTATATAAATCTCAGCAACTCATTGATCCTATATTCGCATGACAGTGGTTGGATTTCGACCAGTGCGATGGACAGTATCACGGTACGATAATCCACCCTCTCTATAGACAACTATGCTACCTCTATCGAATTCTGACACCTGTTGATAAGTTTTTCTTTTTCTTATTCGAAGCCTAGCACGATATTCTGAGCAAATTCCAACCCTACAAAGAGCTTTCCGAATGAGAAATTCATTACACAACTTTTCTCTTATGAAGTGCATCAGATGTCATTTCTCTCCCCTGCGTCATCTAAATTTGCTGAAATACTAACATTATTATTATTATTCTAACCTCTTCTTCCTTTCATGTGATTCTGATGTTCGTAATATTTCATTTGATAGGTTTACGATAGTCGAATTTGGATCCAGATACTCTTCAAGCTGAAAAGTGTTTTTTTTTCAAATAAAAAAAAATATAGTCCCAAAGTTTGTTCATAAGTGTCTCTTTGTGACATTGAATATAGTTGATACATGTGTTTAATTCCAGAATGTTAATTTAGATGCTATAATTCAGAGTCCACAAGAGATTCACTCATTAAATTGAGTGAAAGTAAAGGTTGTGACATCAGACAATTCCTAGTCTCCTCTTGTGCCATAGCTAAACTCAATGTATTAACACTAAAAGTCAATAAGTCAATCAAAGAGACGTCAGCCAAGTACACACTGTATTTATTGACTAATTGCTAATATAACGACAAATATAACAGGCTCTCCCCAGATAATGCTTTAAATATATAAACTCGATCCACCAATAATAAACTAACAGACTTACCACTAATGTCAAACTGAGGCTGTCTTGACTTCTAACTTTCATGAAACAGCCGATAACTTGTAATAATTCTAGGTTCCGACTTCGGAACAATTGCCAAACGCTAGAACCCCTCGACCTCTATCGTGACTCTCAAGCTGAGTTTATATATTTCCTATCTCCCTTGCTTCACTTCATTTCTACCTGCTTGTGATTTGCATATTCACGTTTCATTTTTGGTTGGACAAAGGTTGTTTAGCAAAAGCAAACGATCTTAATTAAAAGTCCCCAAGGTTAGTGAAGAGAAACCCGCGAATTGCCCAACGTCACAAGGTTTAGTTTCGCAAAAGTCAAGAAAGGATTGAAAGTACAAGAATGATTTCTGGTGTATCCGTAGGTGCGTCAATCGTGTTTATCAAAGTCAGTGAATCGCGCGGGAAAGAAAAAGAGGACTAGTCTACTTTAGTTTTAGGATGCCATGCTTTTTGAGTATAGAAGATTAGTCATTGATGGTATATAGTAGTTGGAATTACTCAGAAAAACTATGTTCATCTGTATAAATGTTGGGAATTTCCCTCTGCACTGAATGTAGTTAGATCTGTTTCATTATTTTTAAGATACAGCACAATATTTTTGTGAAATTCGAAACCATTTCTTATTTGTATAAACTTAACTTTTCATCATGAACAAAAAAAAAAAAAAAGTAACGAAACAACAAACTTTAGTCTAAACTGTACTCTCGTAAACCAATTAGTTAACTTTATATTATATTTTCAAATACAGGGTTTACACAAAAATATGGAAACACCTTTTAAAAAACATGTTTCTTTGCTTAATATGGTGTAGGAAACCCGTTGGCATCCAAAACAGCTTGCAGTCTTCTCGGAATGGATAAATACAGTTCCTGTATGTGTGCCAAGGGAATATTATACCATTCTTCCTGCAAAACGGTGGCAAGTTCAGATAACGATGTTGGCGGTGGATAACGAGAACGCACTTTCCGTTCCAATGTAGACCACAAAGGTTCGATAATATTCAGGTCTGGTGACTGTGGTGGCCAGGGGAGATGGGACAAATCCTCCTAGTGCTCAGAAAACCAGTCCTGGACAATGTGAGCTGTGTGAACAGGGGCTTTGTCGTCTTGGAAGACACCATCACCATCGGGGAACAAAGTTTGTACCATGGGATGAACTTGATCTGCCAAAATGTTCACATAAGTCTTGGCAGTCATGTGCCCTGACACAGTTATCATGGGGCCAGCAGAGAACCACGATATGGCTGCCCAAACCATAACAGAACCCCCGCCATGTTTCACTCTTGGCAACAAGCAGTCTGTATTATAGGCTTGAGATGGCGTTCTCCAGACGTAAACTCGGCCAGAAGTGGGAAACAATGTGAAAGAAGACTCGTCAGACCATATTACACGCTTCCACTGCCCTATAGTCCAGGCTTTATGACTTAAACACAACCTTTTCCTGTTACGGGCATTAACATCACTGATGAGTGGCTTCTCAATTGCAGCACGGCCAGAAATTCCCTGTTTATGAAGCTCCCTTCTAATTGTTTTGGTACTCACAGGGTTCTGTAACACAACATTCATTTCAGCAGTAACTTTTGCAGCTGTGGTCTTCTTATTTTTCGTCACAATTGCCCTTAATGATCGTCTGTCACGATCACTCAGCACACACTTTCGTCCGCGCTGTGATTTAGCAGATGATGTTTTTCCGCTTTTCAAATATGCGGAATAAATCTTCGATACAGTACCTCTTGAAACACTAAACACCTCGGCTACCTTGCTTACGGAAGCACCTACCATACGTGCTCCAACAATTTGCCCACGTTCGAAGTCTGTTAACTCTGACATAATGCAATGACAACCTCACATAACAGTACTCCGACAACAACTGAACTGTTTAACACATTTACGAAGTTGTATAGGTGGCGTTAGTAGTCAAAAACGCCAGCGCCACCTACATATTTCATTAAAATCAATCTTTCTTTTCAAACATGCATTTTACAAGGTGTTTCCATATTTTTGTCCACCCCCTGTATGTCATGGACTTGTATGAACACAATAAACGATGAAAATGACTCTCCACTAATATAATCTGACTCTGTGAAGGGACAGAAAGGTTGTCATTTAATTTAAGTAGAGAAAGCAGAATCATGTCTTGAATATGTACAATTTTTATTTTAAGTGTATCTCCTATGTTGCCCCCTCCCCCAAACTCATTATACACAAATTCACTTGTATGAAAAAAAGAAGCCCAGATATAATTTGAAATTAACAGAAAGTGTTACTATTTTTTTGAATAAGAACTTTAGTAAACTTCCTTGAAAACAATCATTTTACAAAAATAAACTCCTCATTGTTATTGCGAATCTAATTAAAGATTAATTCGAGAATATCTGCACTCTGACAACACCATCAGGATATTAAACCACATACATTCTTGAATGCCTTTAGATCATATTTGAGGTCTCAAAAACGTCTAGAGTAGCATTTAAATTGGTGTTAAATCATTATTTTTGTCCTTGTTAGGCTAATCAAGTTTTGAAAAAATTACCACTTTTATCAACTATTTGTAGAGATACACCCAGCTGTACTGCATTAATTTCTCCTTTATACGTCGGCAGTGAGAATGTATTTACCACGAAAAGACCCATGATTTCTGTGCAGCCTAAATAATAAGAAAAGAGCATTAGTATTTATCTTAAGCTATTTATATTCTTACCTTAAATAATTGCTACTTATTCTTCAACTTGAAATTCGTGGAAGACAATACATTGAAAAGAGTCCATGAAATAAAGGAAAGCGAAAACGAGTCTATTTTCTTTTTTTTTTACTTGTTTGTTCGTGCGTGCGTTTAAAAGACAATGACCAAAACACGCGTCTTATTCAAATTCAACCACAACTACCAGAAAATGTATTTCTAATAATAAAAGTGATATCTTTTGACAGGATTTTGTTCTATACATTCACATTACAGAATTAAACCAGAAAAAGAGAATTATTTTTATATTCAAATATTGTAAGCATCGTATTAAAGAATAGTGAGAATTATTTTGCTTGTTACATTACTTTTAAAAATTACTTTGATGTATTTTCGAATTAGAAGAATACTTTAAACAAGAGAATACGAATAAATTCATTTCCCTTGGATTCGCAAGGAATCAAAGTTGCTAAACATATATGGAATCACAAAGTCTAGTTGCATTTATTTTTCAGAATACAAGACTAAAAAATATGGCTAATTTAAGAATTAAGATTTACTTAAGAAATAGATTATCACTTTTACGAATTAAAAGAAGACAATAATTAAATTTCAAAAATGTTAGTTTCTTTATATAGTTTATCTCCAAATTGAGTATACATCCACCATTCTGTTTTAGAAAGGCCTATAACAATATTATCAAAATACTTATTTAAGGTATCCGTACACCTTCCGAGAAAATTGTTTTGAATTACATTGATATTTGCTATCAAGATATTTTTTAATGCTAAAATATAACCTAAAACAATGAAAAACCCATTTAATAATCTGCTTTTAATTAAAAAATTTTTTTTTTGGATTGGAAATCATGGGAAAAATAGTACATAAATTGACTATCAGAGTAACGCTCAAAACTCAAAAGTAAACAAAAATATCATTATTCTGTAAATTTTATCTTATTCATCATAACATTGTTTGGAGCTGGTACTACTTACATGATGAAAATCATATTACTATAATTTAATTTTTATTGTGTATCGAGTCAAATAACAATGAAAAATCTAGAAAAAGTTATAACAATACATGATTTACACCTTTGTTACTAAAATCGTATCGATTTTACAACCATGAAAGTAGTAGGTTTTTTTAAAAACAATAGAAGGAAGATAGTTGCAAAATTTAAATTAATTTGGTTCATAAACTTCTCTGATATCTACGTTACCATATATGAATATGTCGAGATAACTCATTTTGAGAAAAATTAAAAACAAAAACAAACTTTAAAATGCAATTAAAAATTAGCTACCGAGTAAAATTCAAATTCCTGTAACTTAAGTTCTAAATAAGGTATAAGCAAAATTCAAACACTATTAGAAAGAAAAGAGTTTACATTCTAAACTGACATTAATATTTGAAAATCGAAAATTTTGATAAAAATGGCGTTTTAAAGTTGTACGGATACTTTAAGTTTAATATTTTTAGAAACAATAAAATACACGTTACAAAATGTATCAATCAAGAAAAAAATAAAGAATTGACAATATTTTATTTACCAAATTTACTACGTTGAAGGTAAAGATTTTTAAGTCACAAAATTGAGTACAACCCTAATACAATTCTTTAAGATGATTTTAAAAAACATAAATTAACATTTTGTTGCATATTCTTTTACATTAAGAACATTTTCCAAACAATGTGCAATGATTTGAAAGAGTTTGTGTTGCTTCGTCCCTTTTTGAAATACTGTTTGTGTTTCTATGCTTCAAATATTGTATTTTTATAGAGATTTCCCACAGAATCCACACGTTTTCTATCACATTGTGGTTAACAGATTAAGGTGATGTATGTAACAGTATTTAATAGTACTAAAAAACATAATTTAACAATTTTAATTGCATGTTTTGATTCATTATCTAATTGAAACATACAATGGACTATTAATCTTATTTATGAAAAATAGTTTAAAGCACTTAGTTTTAAATTATTCTTCAGTACATCCAAGTATTTCGTTTCAATCATGACTCTGCCAATAAAAATTGATTTTCCCAAGACTTTTTCAGATATGCAACACAATACAAGAACCGAATCACTTTTATATTTGGCAATGAGAATGGTGTTTAAAGGGAGTAGTTCAGAGTTAGAGTTCCTCTAAGCAGACTATAGACCATCACTTTCAAAAACATTGAATTAATATTTATTACTGAAAATTTCGTTTTTCCAGAAATATTGATGCTTTATAAAACGAATTTTAGCAAATGCAAACATTTTTCTATATTTGATTTTAAACTGAAATGTGCTCTTTTAGCTACGCGACCATTATAATTTCCATTTCGGAGAAATCGACCGAAATATATATATATATATATATATATATATATATATATATATATATT
>BMAW01064846.1:932557-976607 GCA_019974015.1 Nephila pilipes | reverse complement strand
ATATATACTATACTAAAAAAAAAACGAAGCACCAAGAAGTTTCTCGATTGCAATGAAATTTCGCATGCAAAGACATTTGGACCGAATGATTAAAATTTGGTGTCCAATGAATGATTAGCGGGAAATATTGCGCATCGAAACTCAGCAGGTTCCGATGCGCGATTCTCAATCGGACGGGTAAGATGCGATTCTCAATCGGATGGTCAAATTTTCTATTGCATTGCGATTTAGAATATATTTCAAAGGATGAAAAAATGCTTCATCGTAGGATTCGATCTCATTAAGAGCAACTGTCAGGGTTCGAAAGAGATCGAATCATTGGATTGAATGAGGCAGGTTGGACATATCGGAAAATCGCTCGTCATATGTGTTGAAGCGATGAGGTGATTAAAAGAAGCTGGCCAGAATGGGTGGACAGGGGCAGATTTCAGCATCATGATGGTAGCGGTCGATCAACTGCCACACACGCCTGCACACTATCGATCCAGATTACAGTGGTGCTTGGCTCGACCAGATTAGAATGATGCTGATTGGGGACATATAGTGTTTAACGACGAATCCCTTTTCCAACTGTGTCCTGACGATCACCGAAGACGTTTCTGGAGACGCGCAGGGCAGCGTGCCAATACTGCTTTCAATATTGTACGCCACACAGGCCCTCAACCAGGAGTTATGATCTGGGGGTCATTTCCCTTGATAGCCGAACCCCTTTGGTCGTCCTTAGAGGCACACTTACAACACAGCGGGACGTCGACGACATTCTGAGATCTTTTTTGCTACCGTTCCTTTTGCAGTACCATGGCCTTATTTTTCAGCATGATAATACCAGACCACATACGGCACGTGTTGCTATGAATTATATTACAGCTTGTCAAACACTTCTTCGCCAGTCAGATATCTCTCCAATGGAGCATGTCTGGGATATAATGAGAAGGCGACTGAATCTACTAGGGAATGTTGATGACTTCGCCCAACAATTGGAGCAAATGTAACAAGAAATACCGCAGGAGACCATAAGGGAGCTTAATCTCTTTATGCTACGACGTGTGGCAGGTTACATCCAGGCTAGAGGTGGGTCAAACCATAGTGAGCTCGCTACTTTGTAACTATGTAACTCTGAAATAAATCATTCAATTTTTCTGAAATTTGAATCATTTTCTGTTCTGTACATAATTTTCCTATCCGCTAATTACTTCTTGGTGCGTCGTTTTTTGTTATAGAGTATATATATACATGACGTTATAGCGATTATTTCCCTATATTCTGCTTTTGCATTTTCATTTGCCCATATTTGACATATATTGTAGAATTCGGTATAACTGATCATTTCATTATCCAACTAAGGTTTTGGGCATTTGATATTTTGTTAAGAGGTATATTTTTAAAGCTATTCCAATAAATTAGACATAAAAATAACTAGCAGTTTTATGCCTAAACTCAGAAGAAAGTAGATAGTAATAATAACAAATTTATTTGTTTCCTCATTTCGTAATGTACAATTATGCTAATTACCGTATGTGGTGGTATACATCAAGTCTTCAGATACTTCCTTCATGAAATCGAAGGTCTGAATCTTAGGAGCACTGCTACCAGTAACAATGCATTTCAATGAAGAGAGGTCATGAGTTTTACCTGTAAAAAATTTTAAGTTCAGTTCAAACGTGTGAGTAACAATTTATATTAACTATTACTTAGCTATTAATTATTACGAAATCAGATTACACTGAATTAATCATCTGAAATATTGTAATACCATTTAAAAATCTAAATAAAAAGAATTATAATAAAACAAAAAATAATAAGCATACTAATACAAAATGTAATATAAGATATTTACCAATAATAAGTCATTTTTCAATAAAAGAAAATAAAATGTTGGAATATTTTAAAGAACGAAAAAAACAATGGCAGAAAGAAATTAATTATCTAATCCTATAAGAGACTTTAACAAATTAAAAAAAATAAAATAAACATTATTAATAAAAAACTCTTTTAAAATAACACGAAACAAGGCACAAATTCCATACGAATACGCACGCGAGCGTACTTAACCTATTCCAGAAGAAAGGGGGAAATTATACATGCAGTCACCACCAAAGTAAAAACTGATTAATTGATTTAGATAAAACCATGAAAGTAGATTGATCTATTTAAAGAAAGCAAAAAGAAATTATTTGCCAAAAAAATTGTAGGAAAGATGTTGAAAAAACGATATTTAACACACACACACAAAGTTAAATAGTCAAGTATTAACTAATAAATAACATCTTAAAAAATGAAAAATAGATCGAAAACAATATTAAAAATAGTTCACCATCTAGATTGGGAAAAAATATTTATTTAAAAATAATTTAAAAATAAAAAAAATCTCATTTAATAAAAATAATAAAATTAAGAATATAACGAGAGGAGCAAGAGAAGTATTTATAAATACAGAGATCAAGAACAAAAAAAATTATAGAGAAATTTTAAAAAATATTATATATATATTTAAACATAAGGAGAAACATAAAATATAAAAATTATTAAATTTATCAATGTATAATGTATTTTTCTTGTTATAATTTTTTAATTTTCGTTAATTTTGTTAAAGATTTTATTTGAATTTGTTTTTTATCCCTTCCTTTTTCTAATTTTTTTATTTTAAATTTCTTCATTCATAATGTTTTCTTTTATTTTTTAATCAATTAATTAATTTCTAATTTTTGATATTCTACTTTACTACACACAGACACACACTCCTAATATATTTTTTTTAAGATTCAATTAAGAAATGTATTGATAGATGACGTTGCTAATTTCTGTTTCTTTACATTTTTAAAGTTTGTGGAAAGTTTTTCAGGGTCTTAGAGTATTTCCCTTTTTAAAGTTTTGATTTTGTAAGTTTTTATGTAACATTTTTTCTCTAATTTTCTTAATTGCTATATTGGATTCTTAATGGTTTGTGGGTATTTTCAGAACTTATTATTTGCATCCTGGCATTATCAAAAAATAGATTTTTCGGAATTTAGTGTTTACTTTCTGAAAAAGCTTGAAAATTTATTCCACACGTGGGATTGATGGTGTTTAGCTAAATAACATATTTTTGAAAATTTTTTTTATGCTTTTTAAAGTATTTTTTTATGACTTGAAATATAGCATTAATAAGTAAGTAATGTAATTATTGTTTATAAATTTGAATCTTTTGTTTCGTAATTTCATAAATTTATTTGCATATCTTTGTATTACTGTTTGTAATATTAATATATAAAGAGTGTTATATTTAAAAAAATCTTGATTTTTCTCTTCAGTTTTTTATTTTTGCTATGATTATCTGAAAGAAGTTTTCGCTTTTGGTATTTTTTTAACATTTTTTTTTCTTTAGATTTAAATTTTCAAAATGTCTTCAATTTCTTGTTATTTACTTTTTTCTGCTCTTCTGATTATATATTATATTATACTATTTATCTCATTTATAATTTTTATATTTTAAATTTCTTTTTAAAAATTAATAGAATAATCAGACTTTGTTCAGGAAATATGGAAATTATTTGAATTATTTAGAAAATTTATAGGTAAATTAACCAATTTGATATTTCTCTGTAAGTAATACTGTAATATAGTTTTAAAAACATTTAAACTTAAATTACTATTAAAATGTAGCTATTTATTAATATGGAAACAGTATTTTTCTTTCATATTATAAATATTACTAATAATCCCATTATTCACAATTTTTAAATTAATATCGAATTTGCTTTAGTTAATTACATTTAAATAAGATGGATAAAAAGATTAATGAGGTATAATATCTGTATTATAGAGTTAGTTTATATAAAAATCAATCAAATCATCATTATATCTATATAATTTGAAATTATTGTTTTCTCTTAGTTTATATATTCAAAGAAATATATTTAAATATTAGGTAGACAATTCTAAGCTAGACCCCCCAACCCCATGTATCTTTTCCTTGTTTATTGTTTTTACCTTTGTAACTAATGTAATTTTCTTTTAGAACAAGTTTAAAAAGAAATTTAAATTTTCCATAAGATATTGAACTTTTAATTTTTAATTCTTTATTAATAGCTGAAACACTCTTAGTTAAAGCATCTAAAACTATAGAATTAAGCAAATTTTTAAAATCATAACTATAAATAAAATAATTTTTTTTTCTCTTTTACATAGTGAATAAGTTCATAACTACTTTTCATAATAGCAGTCATATCAAAACTATCAATAGTATTTTATAAAATGGTTCCAGCTATGGTATTGTAACTATTTGAACCATTAGTCATAGTTCGAAATTTAATAGGGACTTTGTGAAATTTAGGAGTTAGAAGTAATTGAGGGAATTTTATCAAATTCAAAGTATAGCCTAATTTTCGATGGAAAGCTTTATATTTTTTAGTTATATATATTTCTCTATCTCTAATACTTACATTAAGAAAGGCAATATTAATAATTAAATGCTAATACGTGAAATAAACGGAAAGTTTCTTAATAATAATTTTAGCAAATAATAAAATAATTCTCTGGTATACTATCAATATAATAATCACTAATTTATGTTTTAAATTTTCAATAGAACATTTTAAATCCCTAATCTTGGTACTGTAATTTATCTTAAAGTTCAAGTACTTTGATTCTTCATTAATATAAAATTTATTTCTACAAAAGCCTCAATAGGTAAATTGTACTTAATTGCTAATTTTGATATGAAATTATCAATATCTTCATTAATTCCTTCTTTAATAAAATTCTTGTTGTTAGAAGTAACAATTCTAAAACTTGTACCTTAATTCATAGTCCCTCTCAAATTTTATCCCTAACAATTTTTAGATTACCTGTCACCCCATATATTAGTATTTTTCATTAATAAACTTTTTATATTCCTTACACATAAAATAACACTCATTATAACTATAATATTGTCTTTACAATTATTATGGTTATGTAACCCACGTCCCCTATTTTTATTAAATTTAAAAGAGCTTTTTTAATCACAACTTGAAAAAAAAAATAAAGTAAGTTTTTATGCTTATTAAGAACATTTTTAAAGTTTATTTTATCAAGAATATTTTTTTTAATTTCTGAGTAACACTACATTTTGTTTATATTATTACAAGTATATATTTTACTTTTACTAACCAGATAACTTCATATATTCTTAACAAGTAATGAAGACAAGTACTATTTATATTCTTTACATTAGTATATATATATATATATATATATAAATGTGTGTGATTGTGTGTATTTATATGTATATATATATATATGTGTGTGTGTATTTATATGTATATATATATGTGTCGAAGTGCATTCATACAAAAGTATTACACAATTGGTAAATTGATATTATTGGCGATAATATTGAAGTTGTCACAATATTGGCCATTATTATTACACATGAGCCATTATTATTATTACACAAACATATTATGTCATTGTTGAGAACATTATTGGCTATTGATATTGTCGGTGATTATTGAGCTGGCTTATTGGGTTGGTTGCTGCCATTTCACACATGGCTGGCTACACACACATGCCATTATTGGCTGTCAAACATTACTACACATTGCCATTGCTGGCCATTACAAGATTACTACCAAGATTACGGTTATTATTATTGTTATACACATTGGCTGTATTTACATTATTACCATTATTATACATATGTCAAGATACATGGCTATACACATTATTGTTGACAGAGTTGAAGTTACTATTGGCCAATACGTATATCAAGATCGTCATTACGGTTATTGTTGGTTGATATTGGTTGAGCAAATTATTGGTTGCACATACACGTCATCATTGCTGTTATTGGCTTATTATGTCAAGATTGAGACAGCTGGTCATACACACACGTCATTGGCCATTGCTGACAAGATTATTGGCTGACTACATACACATATTGTTGGCCATTATTGCTATATATATATATATATATATATATATATATATATATATATATATATACTGAAAATTCTATGAAAGAATAATTCTAAAATATTTAAAAGACAAAATCCAGAAAGAAATGTAACAATGAAAGAAAATGAAAATATGGAACCCAGTGTCAAAAAATCAATATCAGTTGAGGACCGATTAAGGGGTTAAACTAGTTTACTGAAAATTCAACCTTACCCCTTTGCGACTTCCAGTAGGCTGAATTAGGAATTCCAAATTGCAAAAAGAGTTCATGATTAAAAGATGCAAACAACCAATGATAAAAAATCTACAAAAAATAAAATCTATAATTCCTGGTAGGATGAATTGGGAACCAAATTACAAAAGAGTTCAATGATTAAAAAATACAAAAATTTCAACGATAAAATTTGCCAAAAATAAAATTTATAATCTAAAAATATCAAATAAATCAAAATATAAAAAATTACTTGGAAAGAAATGAAGATTCAAATATGTGAGTAGGCGACGAAATCTTTCTTTAAGCTTCAAGATGTATATATCACATACTCAAATGAAAAAATATAACACATCATCACCATATACATTGGAAAGATTTAAATCATTGTTTCGATTGGTATAAAATGTGTGTTGATGCAAAACAATTGGTTGGTAATAAGTTGTATGGTGTCGACTTGTGGACCTATTGTTGTGTGGTGGATTTGAAATTGGATCAAGATTCTGCAAAGATGTTTAATATATTTGTGATATATAAGTATTTAAAGAAATTTACTGATAATCATGATCCAAACAGTTGTTGAAGAATTTTTAATGTTATTAAACTTGTTCTTATGTGTGGTTAATTTATTATTACGTAACAAAAAAGCTTTTCCAATAAAATTCCTATAAATGATCTGTAGATACTGTTCCAAAGGTATTTAATTACATGGAATTCGAATCTCTTTTATCAAAAATATACTAATAAGTCTATTGTCAACCATTTGCAAAATCGATCTAAAAAATTCTACTGCATTTGAATTAAGATTAGTTTTAATAATTCTGAGGTACTTTAGGGTAAAAAATGAACATTTTGGTTTAAAATCCTCAGTTTACCTAAAAAATAATTAGATCATCTTATGTAACGAAAAAGAAAGTAAGAATCATTGTCAACTGTTTTAATTCATAAAATGTAAATAAAATTGGCCAGACACTACTAGTTGACCTCCCTGAGGGAGACCCTGAATTTGTTTATAGAGATTTTGACCAAAAACTATAAAAAATTCTCTTGTAATACAAGTTTAACGAGAGTATTGAATTCTGTTTTATTGTTTGATTAAAAAATGATATTTATTGTATAAAATTGCAAGAACTTTAATTAAATCTTGGAATATCTATTGAGTTAAAAAGGTCTTCAAAATCATATCCATGTATAGAGAATATCTCTGTTCTTCATGTTTTTGACAATTTCAAAAAAACTATTTTTTTAATAATAGCGGTATTTTCAATATTGTCATTGTGATTTTTGAAGATTGATTGTAAGAAGTTTTGCCGATTTATTGATATAGGTATCCATTCGTAATACTTCGAAATTTTACAGGATTTTGTGAAATTTTGGCGTTAAGAAATGTAAGTGAAATTTACTGTTTGTAAGGTGTAAACCCACCTTCTTATTGAAAGTTTGATGAATATTTATTTCTCCACATTAATATATATACAGAGATATATATATACATATATATATATATATATATATAAATATATATATATACATATATATATAAATACATATATATATATATATATATATATATATATATATATATATATATATATATATATATATATGTATATATATACATATATATATATATAGAGAGAGAGAGAGAGAGAGAGAGAGAGAGACAAATGCAGCTGAGAAGCTCTACAATAAGTCTCTAGTGCCCCTGCGCTCAACAAAACATATAACTCTTACGCGTATGGCTTCCATCCAAGGTTCTGCTTAATACTCTACAAGTCTTTTTTTTCCTTTTCCCTTGTGGTTTCCAGCCAAGGCTATCCAAGTCCGTACTTGATGGCTTCTAAGCCACGTTTCCCCGCTCTTCCTCGTTATTAGAGTCTCCTCACGCACAGCACAATCTATTGCGTGTACCGTCAATTTTTCCCACATTTCATCCTCCCATATATACATATACTAGCTGATACCCGCCCGCTTCGCTGGACAGACGATAATATAATATTTTGGAACCTATACGTAGGATATCAAGAAAATTTTCAATTTTTAAAATTTTACTGATAATCTAAATTTAAAACTTTACTGATAATCTAAATTTAAAATTTTACTAATAATCTAAATTTAAAATTTTACTGATAATCTAAATTTAAAATTTTAAGAAATTGATTGTCTGTAATAATGGTTGTCCTCGACATTCAAATATATGAGAAAAATAAAAAAAAAAAATTAGTAAAAAGTCATCCCATATATATATATATAATAAAGATAAAATTCATTCCACAGTATTAATGTTACACCTAGTATTGCAAAGATGCAACCTTTTGTCAGAATATTCATCATGTGCTTGACTGTCCAATGAAATACCCTCGTATTGGCATCGTGTCTATCACAAGACTTTTGTCCTTGCATCAAGACATTTTCATTTCTGACCATTTAGGATTGCAAGTGACTGCAATCCTAAAAAAAAGTCGTGCAAGTCGGGACGTCCAAAATATCTTACGTTTACTATAGCCTCTTCAGTTCCTTCATGCATGTAGCAAGGTCTTCCAGTAAACGAAGATTGTCTTGCGTGTGTGCTACTCCGTTAAAAATCGCCATTTTAGTATTTTTTCAAAATCCCGCTAAGTTTTTGAGCTAAACTACATTCCAAATTCAGAAACTCAATTTATTATAAACTCATTTATTTCTATCGCTAAATATGTACGTTTCCTATTTTCGACATGTATGAAATTTCACATAAAGAACCCCTTCGCTAAAATCTTGCCAATTCTCCATCAGCGCTTCAATATAACATTAGATGGTATTTTTTCATTTCGCACGTGCAAATCTCACCAAGTAAACTTAATTGGTGATAATACACGGTATATATATAAAAAAATATATTTCGTTAGGCGTCGGTCACATCATTTTCGGCGATAAAGTCGCTAAAATTACATAACCGACGGATAAGAGTAGAATAACGGATGAAAATTACATTTTGGATTAGACTTCCGTAAAATCCATTCTTAGTGAGCGTTTACATCGCAAAATGAGTAACTATGCTAAATTTTAAGTCAGTCGGTTGTATAGTCTTTGAGATTTCGTGATGAGTCAGTCAGTGGTATTTCGCTTATATATATATAAATATAAGTGTGCGAGCATGTGTATTTCTCAAATTTCAAAAAACACCGAATAATTTAATTTAATTTAAAATCACATATTTTCATTCTTTTTTTTTTATTTTGCCTTATTTGGAGATATAATAATGGGATAAAAATAATTTTAAAAAATATTACTTTCTCTGAACTTCTAACCTAAAAAAAAAAAAAAAAAGAACATTTTCGTGTCGAAATGATTTCTTTCTTTTTTTCCCCCAACGAATGTGTTAATTTTTCAAATCAAACTTCTCCAAATTTCTTTTTTTTTATTTTTATATTACACAAGCATAAAACTTTAATAAATTTCAAAGAAAATTAGTATTCACTCTTACTTGGAAGGAGACCTCTTTTTTGAAATTCATGAACTACATTAGCAATGAAGACCACATGAGATACTTCGCATTTTTCGATGACGTCCCATAGACTTGTTGGATGCTGAAAATAAAAATCTCCTTCATAAATAACAAGTGTTTCTCCTAAAAAATGCATAGTAGCATGCATAATCCATAAGGCGGTTCCCATCTAGGAAAAAAGAAATTACACTTGAATTTCATAAAAATGTTTTATGAAAAAAGGACATAAAAATTTCAACAAACTTAAACTAAATTCAAGTCGTTGATATTTTTTTTAACAAAACACATGGCAAAACATACTTCGTAAATAAGTCTAATAATATTTATGTTATAGAAGGAACCGCAAATTTAATGTATAAAAGCACACCGGAAAGTATTGTTTCCTTTATGAAGTAATGAGTAAAATGATTGAAGAACAAATCCAATGTAGAAAGTTTTAAGAATCTAGCTCTAAATTTTTTATTGATAATAACTAAAGGGAAATGATTATAAATTTTAAATCTAAAAATGTATCAAGACAAAACCAATAAAAAATTTTTTTTGGCTTTTGGATAAAAAAAAAAAAGGTGCTATATGAATATTGAAAATTCTTCGATTTATACTTTTCCGTTTTCACAAAAATTAAATGTTTCACATCAATGCAAATTTTGTTTATGGTTTATCCATTATTAAAATTATTTACCTAAATTCGGTACTATACCGAATAGATTTAATACAAATAAACAAATTGTCCTATGCAAAGTTTAAAAACTGATTCATCTATCAAAGGTGCTAACTTTATTTTTAATTACCATTAAATGGTTCCTTTAACTATTATAATCAAAGAAAACCATCAAATGTTAAAAAGGACAACAATATTCCTCTCAGATATTAAAATTAAAGGAAACAATTAGAAATTGAAGTGGAAAATAATATTTTTTTTTCCAGATATTAAAATGGAAGCAAATTGTAAATTATTAAATTGAATGTATTTTAAACTAAATTTAATTATTGAGTAAAATAAAAATAAAATTTTTACATGTGTTTCACTTAAATCTACAATAAAAAAATTTAAGAGAAATTTATCATGATATATATTTTTTGAAAATTAAGTTCATTTGTAGTGATTGTAGGCATAAAAAACATGTACGCTTTTTCGTTAAAATTTTGAAGATATGCAATTCTTATTGCATCTTTGGAAAATATGCAACGAGAAAAAAGATATGTAATTTACATTACAATGCTACAAATTGATCGACTTTTGAAAATGTGAAACACAACCCTAAAACTACTGTACTCAACACTCTAATTTGAAGTATTTATAACTTATGTGTCATAAAATATTTTAACTTGCCGGCATTGTCCAAAGCCAGCGGCTGTCTCTGTCACAATCGAGATTCATTGCACACATACCGAATGTGGACATCAGAATCTGAAATTTGAAAGAAAAATAAGAATAACATAGTTGAATTAAAATACTTATCTAGTTAAATATGAAATGAATGACTACTTTGGTAAAAAATTCATCACAAAATTAATTTTGTTCTCTGATGTAGAATATACAGTCCTATTAAGCTTAACAAAGCATTGTTTTATTTTGTAATGTTTTTATTTTGATATTGCCATTTAAATTTATGTATTTTTATAGATTTTTTTGTATAGGTATGGTGTGTGTGTTTTAGTATTACTATTTAAGTTTATGCAGTGTGTGTGTACAGATATAATGTTTCAAAAGGGAAAAAATAGTGTCACAAATTGGATTTAAATGATATCATGATACCCTGGAAAGAAATTCATGACGTGGCATTTATAAGTTCGATGGTATTATCAAAATTATTCGAACGTTACGATGAAATCTGCTGTTAATCACATTTTTAACCATGATCACGTGATGCCGAGAAAGTGCTAATGCATTTTAAGTGTCATCATTGAGATTTAAGTGAGATACTTAAATTCCTAAAGAAAAAAAAAAAAAACCTTATTTTGTTTAGTCCAGCGTTAACAAAGAATATATATATATATATATATATATATATATATATATTATGTAAATAATCATTGAAAATTTTTTTAATCTAGTTTATTTCTTAAAATAAACTATGTGAGTTTGGTTTTGAATATTTTATAATTGTATTTTTCTATTTGTAAGGAAATGTAAGACAATGAATTGAAAAAAAAATAAGTGAGTCTGAAGTTTTTAAAAATCTTTTGCAAAAATTGCGGAGAAATCCATTTATTGTGCTTGAACATTTTTGATGCTTAAAATTCCTTTTTTTCTGATTCTTACTGACAAAAATAATGTATTGGTAAGGTTTAACCAACATCTACGCGAGAGGATCAAATAATTCTGTTCCACATATAGATCATTGCTATTAGTGGCAAATGTATCAAAATGGATCCATGCAATTATTTCCATAGCGAGCTTGCACTTCATCAACATGCGACGTCATGGTCTGTCGGGTAAGGCGTCTACATTTATTGAGCAACCGTTTCCTAACTTTCTTCTTCTTCCGGCAAAGTAAAAGGATGCGAGTGATCCAATATCACTTTACATCTTTTTTTGAAAGTCTGCAAATGATGTGACTAATCAATGGCGGGACTTTTGGTGAAATGGTTAATCAGAAAAAAGGCCTTAAAGATGATGAAGCATTCTTTTAGCATGAAATAACATATGACTGCCTTCCTTCATTATTTCTCTAAAGATCATCTTGTCTGGAATGCATCTTTCCACGATTAATCTCAGTTCATGTCCAAATAATAAAGTTTTAGCTACCAAATAATTTGTTCCGATTAAAGCACTTCTTGATTAATTACGATGATTCACTCCAATCTACAACATCTATTAGCTCGTCGTCCTCTATCTTCCCTCCCCCCAATTTCCTTTCAATTCTACTTATATTTTACACCATAATCTCTAATTCAATTTCTTATATTTCTTACATTCACGTAATTTACCTAAACATGTTTCATTTGGTTTGGGAATTAATTTTAATTTTATGCAATTCAATTTACCAAAAAGTCACCGAGGTTAATAAACAGAAAATCATGAATAGCCCAACATCACAGACTGAGCTCCTTTACATTTTGCCACAATCGTGCAATATTTCTTAAACTAACTTTTCCTCAATGATGCGTCATACCAGATTGATGGATTGCCGCGCGACCATGGTCTCCAGACCTTAACCTACTTTTAGGTTTAAAAAGTATTTTTAGGATTTTTATTTTTGGGGTTATGCAATTAATCTAAAAGTCCCAAATTTACTTGGTAAATCATAATTTAAGTATTAGGAACAGTCGAAAGCAAGTTGTACGCAAGCACCGAACAATTTTCCAAAAAAGAATTGAACGCTCGACATAGGAGGGCGCTATGATACCATTCGCATAGTGCCAAATTGAAACATTTACTCCTAATGGCGCTTATCTGGTAGTTGAAAAGAATAGTTTGAGCCATCCAAGCATAAATTGGTTAACTCTCACCAAAATACTCTCCTTGTGAGTAAAAAAACAAACAAAACATTTAGACCCCGAAATTCTTTCTCTGTATATTTCACTGGGAACGCGAGTGTGCGAGTTATTTACAAGTTTGCTAATTAACAAAGTTGAATTAAATATTGTGAGAAGATTTTTAACAAAGACACAAAATATGAGTAATTTCTAAATCGTAATTGTACTTAAGATGACAAAGAAATTTGACGTATTATCAAATAAGTAAATAAATAAAATCTAAAAATTCGAGCCACTTAAATTTGGTTTGATTTGATCCTTAGATACGTAAAAGTATTTTTTAAGCCTTAAAATTCGTTCTCTCACAGTGTGGAGCAAGGGAAGGGGGTTACAAGTATGTTAATTAACAAAAAAAGAATTAATAAATTTAATTTTTTAAATTAATAATTAAATTAATAATGATAACTTACTAATTGATGAAGGAATAAAATTAAAACATTTGGATCCGATGGATCAATTTTTGTGGAAAGGAAGGCCTACCAAAGAATTTTGTTTAAAGAGCTTTTATTGCAAAAAATATTTGTCGAAGTAATTAATTGTTTGAAAGTAAATCCGTGAGAGTAATATATCTATGTAGAGAGCATTATTTAATTTTTTTGTCAGGATGATGACCTTGAAATCCCAGCTAAATGTTCATGGTTGTTCTGCAATTGTCCAAAATAGAGCTTTGAAAATTTATTTATTGTCTCTATACATAAGTTCCATTGACCATAACTCGAATTAATTGTTAAAAAAGAAAATATGATATTTCATGAAAGCTTAAATCTCAGATTTGCTCCGATGGAAAAAAAAAAAAAAAAAAAAAAAAAAAAAAAAGTGCTAGTTATTTTTTATCAATACTAAAGGAAAGTGGAATTTTAACTGATTGATTCCTTATTAAATATCAAATATTTCTTACAATTTACGTAGTTCTTGATTTTAACTGAGGTTTGGAAGTGTGGTGGAATACGTAAGCGGATTGATTTACTCTACTTTCTGGATAAATAATCTTATTTCAAATATTTTATATACATATTTTTGCTATAACAATGTTATAAAACAGATAAATAAATATATACATAAAAATATTTCAATCAAACTTTCAATACTGTGATAATAATTTAGCATTTAAATCATGATAAAGCAATTTCAGTTGGATGATGTGTGGTCACCCACGATCATGGAGCAACGAATTTCAATTTTGAGGTTCCCTCAGTCAGTTTTGACTTCATTCATGAAAGATCCGTGTGAGGTCACTGTCACTTAATCCTTGTAAAGTCATCAGTTCACATCTGAGAAAAGAGTACTTAAGCTCTTCTTTCACCTCTCCCGATGTCTCATATAAAATGAGGCAATCGACAAGTCTGACACTCACACACTCTCAAAGACAGATACACACGTACATGACAAAGATACACTCATTTACGTAAATTTACGGTACTCACATGGAAACTTACCAATCGTCGATTATACTTACTTGTCGGCGACGCTTCTGACACGCAATTACATAACTCATGCGCTCACCTTTTATTATGAATGAATTAAACTCATACATCATAATAAAATCACATCGGTTCTTCAAAGAGGCACCATTCCTCTTCCTTCCTCATTTAAATATATGTCAATTTAGTATTATTTAATATTTAATGTTTAATCTTTCACTCAAATACACTTAAATACACCAAATATTAGTCTAGTGTTATTTAAATAGTGTTCTTTTCTTTTTTACGATCGCATACTCTTTCCTATAACACTAAACTATCAAAGATCTTTTATTTTATTTAGCTTGTGAAATCTTTACTTAATTATTAAATAATCATGTCAGAGAGGGTCGCGTATTAGTAGCTTATGATGTGATGAAATAAATGGACTGTACTTTTGAAAAATTAAAAAAATTAACTTTAAAAAAATCAACTCCTTCTGACCCAAGTGAATTTAATGTTACTGGATCTTATGGTATATGAATCACATAAAATATTATAAAGAATGATCATGAGCTTATGCCACTAGTTGAATTACAAATTGCACTGAAGTTTTGCCGTTGACGAGAAGAAACAAGAGCCTCTAGACGTACGTACAATTATGCTATGGTAAAATATACCCAATATTAGTATAACGTACAATATTTAGTACATGCAAATCGAAAACGTTAAGTGTCCGAAAACAAATGTGAGCCATAAAAAGTTTTTTAATCATTTAATAAACTATCTTAAATTAAATGTATGTATGAACTTGTTTTTTTTTTATGAAAATTCAATCTTAGGATTAAAATAAAAAACTTTATGATTAATTACAATTCCATTACTAACTAAACTTGGACTTGCATAGTCCAAAACATGCGAAATATTTATATTTGGATTAATATCGTTCGTAACCTGTTTAGGTGAAGAAACATGCTATAGCGAATTGGATTTTAAAAATTCCATCGAGTCCTGATTTCATCAAATATTCGTCGTGTAGCGGTTCTAATACAAAAAGAGCGGTTTTAATACAAATTAAAACTGTCGTGGGTTCAAGTCCTTCTTTTTGAGGGGTCTGAATATCTGGGGAGAAGAGGTGTCAACTCAGGTGTCGTCCTCATCACTTGACCGAGGCTCAAAATGACAAGGTCCTTCATTAATAGCTCTCGTGTTACTTGTAAATGGGATGTTAATAAAAACCATCATTGATAGTGGACGGAGTTTGAAGTCTGTATAGATTTGAATCATAATGATTCAATATTCATCTTATCCTTTAATTGAGAACTTACGCCACTTCCATGCACAACAGCTTTGGGAAGACCAGTTGTTCCCGATGTGTAATTGATTGTTACGGGATGAGAGAAAGAGACTTGCTCAAATATCATCGGAGGAACAGAACCATCCTTTTCTATACCCAATTTCAAGAAATCGTCCAAAAAGCAACTGAAAGAGAATGCTGAATTATTATTAAAATCATTTTATAAACTCCGTATTATTAATAAATAACACTTTTTACAACTAAATGAAAATCAAACTCATAATTGTTACTCATCATTTTAATGTTTTAGTCACATGAACCTTTTTCATTCTTTTGACCGTAAAATAAGTAAATAAATACGCATTAAATTATTTTTTTTCTTACTCAAAAAGTCGTACTGTCAATATTCGTTTCAAAACACTAGATCTCTTTGATTCTGTCACCATAAATAAAAATTAGCTCTTCTGACTAACGGTAATTTCTTAAAATTGAATTAAAAGACTAGAAAAAATATTTCTCATTGTACAACCGATTTCCTTTAAGAAAATCCGATTTCTTCTACTGATTTCCTTTCCTTAAATGCGTCTGCCAAATTTTCATTGTCCGCTGAACTGCTCTTTCATCGGTTCCATCTCCAGCTCGTCTTTTTTATTCATGGCGGTTACGGAGCCTCAATCGTGAAATCGGTATTAGTAGACGGTTACCTCAGCGGCACAATGATTGACAAGCTTTATCTATTTCATCAGATTCCTACTCTATACAAGAGATCGGATTTTCCTTTACAGAACTCATTATTAACATTAGAGAACAGTTAATTTAAGTGTAGCATGTAATACATGCTCAATGAATAAACTTACAAAATCGATCAAATATTTTGCATCTAGAAGTTTTTAATAGATTCTTACGGAAAACAAGAAGGAATTTAATTTCATTGTAACAATGATAAGAAAAAAAAATTTTTCTGTATGTCGAAAATATAGCCCTATTTTCGTAAGTTATTTTTTTCAAAATGATTTGCCTTAGCATTTTAAAAAACAATTATTTTCCTCCTCTGTCAATAATTTCAACGTGTAAGTATGGTTCTCATTAAGTTCGATACAACTGTATGAGTATATTAAGTACTTATTTAAATGTTATCTTATGCATATCACATGTTATTTAAATTTTTAAATTACCGATACATGGGTCGCATTAACAGATTCTCTGGCACAAGTAATGACTCCCGAGAAGTGTGTTTTTGCCGGCTTGAGATGGAGAGGGTGATATTGCGTTGATCACCTTGATGCGAGACCGTCTTTGAGGAGTTTTATTTAATAAGTTTAATTCTTCCTCGTGAAGCGGGCTTCAATTCAACTTGCCTTTTAAAGTGTTACTATTGTTATTCTGCTGTTGCATAAATTTATTCGATCAGGATAATAGCCTTTGTTGTTTTATATCCCATTAAACCAATTAATCAGTTGATTCTATATTTTATTGTAATCAGGGAAGATGTTTGTGCTTACATTAAAATAAGAATTATTATTAAAAAACTCTACACACAATTTGATGCTCCCTTTATATGTTTATCTTAAAAATATTTAGATCTAACAGATTTCATAAAATCATTAAACGATTCAACGGAGAAAAAAAAAATTGCAGCACGGGCTTTAGTCCAGTCATCTCCTTTTTTATTCATACAAAATCGAAATAACATTGCTTAATGTTTCTATATTTAACGCATTGAATGAAGTATAAACGATTTGAATATGTTGGACTATATTCATAGGCTTAGCATGATATTATAATGCTTGAATGACATTGAAATATTCTAAATTTCCAGATATTAAAGTTGTAGTAATAGTGGTTTGACAATACAATTGGATGTTCCATCCATCTTTAGATTCTTCGGTGACTTTTGTGAAATCATCTGCAATTTTGGCCGACACGTGTTTTCCCCCAACATATGCTAAGCAGTCCGTTAAGAAATTATAAGACCATTTTAATTTTGATAATTTTGAAATAAATAAAGGTTCCATATATAATGTAAAAGAATAAAATATGATTTTACAACATACATGTTTTTTATAATTACGGTTCAATAATTTTGAGTAATGTAATAAATGAGTAATTTAACAAAAATATTAGAAATAATTGAAAAATCGCTATTAACAAATTATAAAACAACTTGTGTAAAACAAGGGGAAAGTATGAAAATAAATACGATATTGTCCTATATTTATCCTGATAACTTCAAACACTCTAATTTTCACAGAAATGACCAAGTGGTTAAATTCAATTTCAGAAATATTGTGCCTTTCTTTTACTGTGGATTTTTTCAGGTCGTGGATTGATGAATACTGTTAATTATTAGCTTAAATTTTGCGACATATTATACCCCCAAATGTTTTCCACCAAGTTCTAGTCTGGACTTCGATGCTTCCATTGCAAAACATCAAATTTTCCTTCACCTAATAAAGGCCCAAGAAGTATTAGATGATCATAGAGCATAGCTAGATATTGTGAAGAGTCCACACGTATCTAAATTCTCTGTAAATCATACAATAGAGCATGATTAAAGATTCCCCAAATCATTACTCATCCTCTTCTCATTTGTCGACAAAAACATTATTTCCATCCTTTCCTCAAGTCTTGTCGATAGTGTTTACATCTATCGGGACCATCATGGATAACTTTCTTCATCAAAAATATAATTTCTTTCCACTTATCGTTTCATGAGATGACATTTTCAGCCCATTTTAGTCTATCATCTAGATCATGTCTCGGAAACTTCGGTGTTCTCTTCTTATCTATAAATTTGTATTAGTATTTGATTTGAGTCTCTCACAAATGAAGAGTTTTTGTTGAAACATTTCGAAATCTTACGAATCGAAAGACCCTTTTATTTTAGCTAATATTCGAAATATTTAACGATTTGATTGTGACGTTCAATCTCGTTCTGTCAAAGTCCTTTTTCTTCGATATCGTTTTGTTTTCTCTGAATCGCCTTTTCTGATTACGACATTGCGAATGGCAGTTTCAGAACGCTTCATTGATCTGGTTATTTCTCTTTCAGATATACCAATACCATTATAAAAGTAAAATTTTTCTCACTTAGCCCTCAGATAATTCTTTCCCCGCGGCATCTTTAAGTAAATCGCATCTGCTTTTTTCTTCTCAAGTAATACAGTCACGAAATACCAGTGCATGCGCTTCATAAAATTTCTGAATTGGCGTATAATTAATAAGCTAGTTTTCTCAAATATAGTAAATATTTTATAATTTCTTAACAGACACTTTTTACAATTTTTAAAAAAATGATTAAGTCTTATTAAAACTTGGATTAATTTTTAAAATTACAATTATTTCATAAAGTATTTCCTGACCCATTTTAAATACATAAGCTTGAATTTTGTTTATTATGTCTTCTTCAGAAACGCACAAATTAGTTAGTGGGCTTATAATGTCAAAGTCCTTAACGCACTGCAATAGCATGCTCATGTCTCACATTTTTTTAAACTTTCAAAATAGCTCCATTAGAATAGTATTTATCTCTGCAGATCTTAAATTGAGTTTATTTCCTATAGCTCTATAAAAAAGAATGAAAATATAAAATTACCTTATAGTAGCAGAATTCTGTTTTATTGAAGCAGCAGGTAACTTATTCCAAATCCCTCTTCACTTTTCTATCTTCTTATTCCGATACAAATTTTCAAATCAGACAATGTTTTCGATGCGAAAAAAGTATTAAACTAATGTCTATGTTTTAAGTTGTCAAGCAAGATGTTAGCACTTCACCTAAGCTGTTAGCACTTCACCTAAATATGTATGTAACGAAAGTGAGTTGCGACTGAGAAGGAAAAACGTTTAGACGAATTAACGTCTATGTTGTCAGCTTGATCGAAATAACCCTTTCGAAATTGAAAATAGAGCAAAATAAAAATCTTTGATCCCCTAATTAGAATGAATTACTCTGAATTACGTATAATCGAGAAATTATTTGGCTATCCGTACAAGAATGTGAAAAAGTATGCTTATGGGAAATAGTAAGCAATTGCATAAAAATTTAATGTGGTAAATGTAATAAAATGTTTAAAGACATTTGAAAAATTATCCATTCTAATTTTATGCAAATTACCCTATGAATTCAGTTTTGTGATTAGATAACTAAGCGAGTCAATATTAACTTTGATTTCAAAAATTAAAATGTTTCCTTTTTTTTAAAAAAAAATTAAACTTATCACCCCCTCGATCGTTTTTATAAAATCTTTATAATATTAAAGTTACTTTCTTTCACTAAACCATTAATAAAGTATCACTTTTAAGCAGAAAATAAATGCGAAAAATGTTATGGAAGTATTAGTGTGAAAAATATGTCAGATACCTTATTCGAAATATAGTTATAATTTCAGACAAATAAGTCATTGCGAAATACTTTATTTTCGTAGTGCATCTTAAAGAACCATTCAACCCTTTCCCTTGATTATTTTTTACATTTTTTTCTAATGTTTATTGTTTATTATTACATACCAGTTTTTTATTTCGGATATGTTTTTTAAACGGGAATCTGGTTTTGACGGTACAATAAGTACCTTCTCCAAAGTAGGCAAACCTGGAAAAAAATTCACATGTATTCATTCTTTCATATTCTTTCCTTCGTTATAATATCAGTTTATAAGTAAAATTATTTTTGCTCTCGATTGACCAAAGGTGAAACTTTCTCATTAAAATCTGAAGTATTTTTACTTTAAATAAACCAAACTTATAATAGGATTTATAGTATGTAAAAAGAATGATAGCTCTAAAATTATTGATGGACTATATTTCTGTAAGTATTTATGTTTGTGAAAAATCAAAAGGAAATCGAATAGTTAAAAATTTGTTTCGTGTTATTATTAGCATTATATTTTAAACTAGTATCCTCAATTGTTCACCAGATTTTTAAAAGTTATAATATTTGCAGTGCGGCCTCCAAAATATGAAGAATGAAGAAAAAGGATAAAATATGCAAATGCAACAATTTAATAACATGCGATTTCTATTCTGTAGAAAGGAATTGAATATTAATTTACCTTTTTGATAAAAAAAAATTCATTATCTGCATAAACACTCAATATCATCAAAAATGTCAGTTACTTAATTTTATTTTTGAAATAAAGAACTGTGCGAAGATTGGCAGGTAAATGATTCATAAAAAAGTTACGTATTTAATGTCTTCATAATGAGCGCTACAATATGGTGTGAATTATGTATATTATATTTTTATTGGTTTTTTTTTATTGATTTTAATTCTTAGTAGCAGAGTATATTTGAATTTAGTAGTGATGTATTCAAACAAAAATAACTTTCGATTTTTTTTCTTTATCACAAATTATAATTTGCAATTCAATTTCTGTGTTTAAAGCATTTTAAAACTATTTTTTAAATTCAATCAAAATCATAAGATTTTATCAATTGTTTTACTTTTCTTCTTCAACACTACACACATATTTTGTAATCAATGAAAATTTAGAATATTTTAATAAAAATAGCCTGTAAATAAATAATAACTTTCAATTATTGAACTAGCACTGTAAAAAGGTTTAGAAGAATTTCAAAAAAACCTTTTTACAAAGCTCCACTCTGTAATTACTTAGATTATGCATAAATTTGAATGTTTGTCTGTTAGTCCGTTATATTAGTACAGTATCCATACCATTCATCCATACTGTATCGCTCCAAAAATTTTGTGCAGTTTCGCTGATATGTGGAAGGAGCTGTAAGCATATTCTCACCAAAAATATGCGATTTAGAATTTTTAAAATTTAATTTAAAGTGACCTATGTAGCATATTTCATCTTCACATGGTATGCCATATAACATCATGGTCTGTGTTGCTTCTTGCTGTCTATCTTTACGTATATTTATTCGATTGCTCTTTGTAGCAGAATTTAGTTGCTTAGAGAATGTCATTTTTATACATTTATTTGTTTTATGTTGCAGAATTACGAACCTGTTCCGAATTAATCTTTTAGTAATGATATCCATCGAGTAAATGAAGCATCTACTATTAAAAATTGTTTTTTCTCAATAGCATGTATTATATTGATAATCCTTCTATTCAAAATATATTCTTTATTTGTTTCTCAAGTAATTAAATCAAGTGTCTTCGAAATATATATTATTACATTATCAACGCTATTCGCCATTTCGCTATCTGCTGTTTATTGTGAAGGGATTAGCATCATAACTATTGGACTTGGGTTAAAATCCATGTATCGCTTTTAGTCCACTTCGTTTCCTTTTTTTCAGTAATTTCGATTTACTTAAAAAGCTTTCCTTTTTGAATTTATTTTCTTGAAATGAATTATTTTTTATTTGTAATCATTTTTTCAATATTTTTAAAAATTTTCTTATGGCTCAAGTCAACTGGCTATTTTGATTTCGTGTGCATATTTTTAATCCTAAGGAGAATTTCTACTACCGATTTCAAATCCTCACTATTTAATCTATTAGAATACAAAAAAGTGCATCCGATAGAGCAAAAAATAATGAAGGTTTCTGCGGACTTTCATTTCCCCTCCAATTTTTGAAAATATTTTAGAATATTTTTAAAGATTAAAAAACTCACAAACGAGTAATTAAAATAAAAGTAAAAATATTTTTAAAAAATTGTAAGGAAAATGTAATTCCCCACAAGCTTGTATTATTTTTTGTTCTTTCGAATGCACTTTCTTGCATTCGAATAGATTAAATAATAAAGATGTGAAAATAGTAGTAGAAATTCTATAGAATTAAAATTACGCTCACAAATCAAAATAGCCGGTGGATGAGAACTTTAATGTAATGCTTTCTTTATACAAGAGCGAAGTTTTTGCAGTCAAGTTCTCGAACGATACATCGCAAAATAACGATTTTTGCACCATTTAATTAACCAAATTTTGATGAATTCTTAAAACATACCATGAAAAAGTGACAATTTTGGATTTTTCAAAAAAATGTTTTGAATAATTTCATCCTGAAATGCATTGATTCAAACAATACATTATTCATATGGTATACGGAATGAACCTTTGGCTTTGTTTTGGAAAAAAAAAATGGAACAATGCTTTTCATCACTTGAGTTCCACTTAAAATTATTTAAAATATTATTTAAAACATGGTTCTCATTTAAACACTTTTGTCTTTTGAGTTGGCTCACAGCGATGTGATCTAACTTGGCATTGGAATTGTTTATTATTGTCTTGATTTTTAGTATGCAGATCGGAGACATTTGGGAATCGTCTGCTGTTTTTCTGGCGTTAAGTTAGTTATTTTTCTTTTTCTTGATATGCGTTGGTACTCTAGATATGCATATATTCTCATTCTCGGAAATTCTGGATTTATGCCTTGATTTATTAACCTCAGTCTAATATTTTCCAGAATATTGTTGACCAGACATATTATACAGAGACTATCTCATATCACTGATTATTATTTAATAATTGAATGTCGAAGTAAAATAATTTAATAAGCTTCAATACACTTTATTTATACATTATGGATTATGATGAAACTTTGAATATATTTTCTGTAAAACTTTCAATTTTTAATACGAGGCTCTGAAATTCCCTGCATCGCTAAGTTCAACAGTTACAATAGAAATATTTGAATAAATCTGCAAGGTTAGTACAATATCATTTTCAATCCACTCTTCTTCAAAATCACTAGCACTTGCAGATTATATTACTTACATTTCTTTTTTGCCGTTTTGGTGGTTCAATATCAGATTCATATACTATCATTTTCCAAACAGCTACAATTTATTCTCTAATCATTCGGAGATCAGATAAAGCATCCGCGTATAATTTGATGAAAATTTCTTCAGCGTCACGTTTTCTGTCATGGTTGAAATTTTTGTACTGCTAAAATTATGATAAAGTCTAAATACTAATAAAAGGGTTTTCATTATAATAGAACTGGCATGATTAAACAGAATTAAAGAAGGTTTTGATGTATTCTATTTCACCCTGGGGTTTTTCATGTATTGAAATTAGAAGTACAAACACAAATTAACTCTTTTTCAGTGAACAAAATTTGGGCATGAAAACACGAGTACATTTGTGACTCGTCAACAATGTGTAAATATTAAGTGCTATTATTTTTTATTCATAAAACACCGAAATTTTTTTCAATTTTCCTCCACATGCTGGATCGAATTTATATGGTAACAGATGTGAATATTTTGGAGTTGCATAATTTTTAAAAAAAACATTGTCATGAACAATTCTTGCTTTTTAAATTAAAAAAAAAAAAAAGAAATCTCGATTAAAAAAACCAAATAACCATGCAGTAAATCATAAATAATCATACAGTGGCTCTCAAACAATCATGTAGCGACTCTTAAATAATCATATAGTTTCTTAATAATCGTACAGTGACTCCTAAATGGGATTAGTGACTCTTAAATAATCAAGTAGTGACTCATAAATAATTGAGTAATAATTTTATATAGGAAAGTAATGTATCTTAGATAATCACATATAGGCGCAATAACTCCTAAATAATCTTGTAATGACTCCTAAATAATCTTGTAATGACTCCTAAATAATCAATTAAGAATTCCAAATAATCAAGTAATGACTCCTGAATAATCAAGAGGTGATTCCTAAGTACTGGGGTAGCTCAATAGACCCTTAGAAGTTCCCAGAGATGGTCCTCGTATGATAGAAAATGGGTTTTTTTAATAATTATGACTCACTAGATAGCTGTCTAAGTCTCAGTTACTCGTATTCGCCTTTCGCACCTCAAAAATTCTTCGTCATAACTTTGTCGATCGATGAGACCATCACTGCCTTTTTTGGAAAACATTCACCGGAAGCAACCCAATGTTTTGATTTTTGCTTGATTTCCGGTGCATTAATGATGAGTCCAGATCTGACCGAGGGTGACATATCGACGCAAAATGATGTCGAAAATTCGATGGCAACTGTCAAATTTTGATTTGGTGGTAAATGACTTCCAAATGAAAATTAGCATATGAATCAATGTCAAATTTGTTTCGGCTCCATTTAACAGATGGTTGAGCTCAATGGTAACAACAATTTACTTTAATGCTACTATCTGTCTTCAAGTGCAAGTACTTTTTGAACCACTCTCTAATAATGTGATAGCTTATTAAAATATCAATATGATCCAGTGAAGTACCAGTGAAATATATTTAGAGGCGATTTACAGAGATTTTCTTAAACATTTGTTACTAAATTAGAAATGCTTTATTTTGATAAATGAACGCATTTCATTACTTGTATTGCTGGTAGGATGATAGGGAGAAAAAAAAAGAAAGAAAAATTGATTCACCCTTCGTTTACTTACCTTTTACAATTTGACTATTTTATTAAAACTCCTATTTAAATTTTTAAAATAAAACATATTTGAAACGAGTATAAACAATGAATGTAAAAAAAAAACATATGGAACATATTCATATATTAGTTACGTTTCCATTAATATCCATTTTCATGAATACAAAACCATCAACCTAGACACAAATAAATGCACACACATATATTTGTGCTTTTATATATGCATACATAATCATGCATTTATATATACTCACACTTATGTGTACATTTATATATGCAAACATATATAAATACACACATATAATCATCTGCAAAGTAAATGCACACATACATATTCGAGAATAATGTGCATTATGGCTCAATTGAATTGCTTGTAAGAAACGAAAGAAAAAAAATGGCTCATTGTATCTGTAACAGATTGAATAATTACCCATAAATATTAAATAGTTTTATAAGAACAATTCACCATGGCAACACAGAATAAGACTCAAAGTAAACTGCATAAGTTTTATATCAGAAATATTCTATACACAAACGTGGCCATGGCAACCCAGGGGTCATGGATTCGCACAGGCTTTGCTTCCCCCGAGTCACTGGCTCGAAACATGCTGCTTCTAAACGCCTGGCATGTAGTGGGGTTGATAAACTTTCATTCTCGTTGGGGTCCCAAGTCCTTCTGCAAGCGTGATGTGGAAGCTTGGAGAGAGAGGTACCAGCTCATGTGTCATCCTCGTCATTTGACAGAGGCTCAAATTTACAAGGTCCATCACCAATAGCCCTCTTGTTGCTTTCAGTAACAATTACTCGAGACACACACATTTTAAATGTGGTTCATTTGATTCCATAACACTGTTTCAGAATATCATTGCATATAAATCGGAATATTTACCACAATAACTTTTTATTTTTTATAAATTTTATTCAATGCGTTTCACTCTTTTTCATAATAATTTTCAGCGATAATACACCCACATTTTTAAAATTTTTTAATGTACCTTAAATAAATGGAACTAGCTTAAGTAGGGAAAATAATAATAATAAAAAAATTATACCTTTAACGATTTCCGTCACTTTGGGCAGTAATTCAATTTCTTCTCCACGATGGGGATATTTATCTACAGTTAAAAATAGTTTAGGATTTAATTGCTGAAACCTTTTCAAAGCTGCCTAAAAAAAAGAAAAACAGAAGATTTCATTGCTCAATATCCCATTAAAATATTCATTCAAATCAAAAGATAAATATTACTTTATATAATAGTTTACTCTACTTAGTGATAAGTCAGAAATATGTTATTATATTTGATAAAAATAATAAGCTGAATAAAGCTTAAAATTTTTATTCAATATAGTAACTGAGAGATTAAGTCTCTGTATTTTTCATTCAATCTGCATTGTTAATAATATAAAAATGATTAATACACTTTATAAATAGATTGACACAAAAGATTTATTCATATAAAGTAAGATGTGTAATATCCCCTTTTTTTCTATATATTTTTAATATTGATATCACGTGATTCTTTAGTTTTCTTCTCCGTGCTCTTAAATTTATTTGTCTACCTAAATTCCTGCATGATTTAGATTCTTGAAACTCGACATACCCTAAGTATCGCATTTAATTTCGGTCCAGCCCAAATCTGGTAGATTTTCTTTCTGATACCGCCGACATAAATTAAAGTAGATGCCTTTTAATTTTTCTGGGCAAATTTGGTGAAATTTCTTAAAAAACCAATTCCTGAGAGTTGATTTGTAAATTAATCCACACTGTGCGAAAACAGAAAAATTATGATTTATAAGATCCGAATACTTTTTGGAAAAGTTATAATCATCATATAAATTGGAAAATGAATCTGAATTGGCATGTTGAGGATGATTACTAGTGAAGGGTGCCAGCTACGGTAGTCGATCTCGTCATCTGTCTGTCTATAAAAATTACTAAACTATTTGATTACAGTTAGTAGATCTTGCTCAGGGAAGAAATAAACACATTTTAAAACCTCAATGAATAAATAAATAAAGGAATCTAGATAGCCGTAATATATCAGTAAAGAAAATATCATCATATATTTGCATTAACTTGATTGCTTAATAAATGTTAAATAATTTTCACTCACCAACCGGTCTTCTCCCGCAGTTTTTCATTTTTTGTGTAATAGCAATTACTTAATCACTATTCGCTTGGTAAATTAATGTTACAGAATGCTGAAACATTTAAAACTGCCTGTTTAATAGATCTGATTGTTTTATTAACGTCAAGCCTGTTGGCAAAATTCCCAATGGAAACAAGCTTACCCAAAAGGGCTTATAGCCTCAAACTGGACTCCCGGCTGACAGTCACCATCCCACTAAGAATTTTTCGATTAATAAGATAAAAAATCCCATAACAGTAAGCGTTGAAAGAGAAATGATATTAGAGATTGCACAATTGTAAATTTAAAAGATATATAAATGTTAATAATGTGCTTATACCAAAAAAAAAAAAAAAAAAAAAAAAAAAAAAAAAAAAAAGAGAGCTCACAAATTCTTGAACTTAAAACAAAGTATTGGAGAAAAAACCCTTATACATATATATGCAAAGTATATAGTCATATAAAAATTGAACTATTCAGAAAATGCTATCAAAATTTTTAAGCAATTGAGGAATTTGTTGAGTAATCTTTAAAGCCGAGGCTATTAGCGACGGATCTCCTAATTTTGAACTTCGAGGATAGCATCTGAATTGGCACCCCACTCTCCATACTTTCATAAGACTTCAACTTAAGATCTTGGAGCATTGATTGTTTTTATGCGCATCAGCCATGCTCCACGATGGGTCTGGGCTCACTGATCGGCAGAAATAACGGTTGCCCCGCGAGTTCACAGAATGTTCCGCCTGCGAATTTGCGAACAATTGTAATAGATTTGTGATTATTTATTAACAATAATATTTATTCATCAACTATCTGTAAGTTTCCCGAACAACTTAAAAAAATCAATGGCATTAAGTGTAATTCTATGTTGCTGCAAAACTGGCTTCATGTTACATCTTTGTGAGAAGTTAATAATGATTGACATCTATCTCTTAAAAAAACTCAATATCAATTTTAAATGCTTTAAATATATTAATTAGATATTATTGCTAAAAAAATTAAAAATTATTAATGTTTGTCTAACAAGGAAACATGATTTATAAAGTTATAAAACTGTTCATTACACATTTTTTGATCTTTCATAGAAATTAAAAATAAATAAAATATTTCTCGTAAAGAACTTTAATTAATATATCGCCACTCACGATTAATTTTTACTTACTGCTAATTATTTAAGAACTATTATGTTATGTAGTTTATAAAAAGCTTAAAAACTAAAATGTATTCTTACCTCTGCGCCTAATAATGGGAATGATCCAGTCCAAATTGCTCCTATGCTTATTATAGCTTGCATTACGTAGAAAGCTTCTTTTCTATTTGACATGTAACCTATACACGGTGTAAAAAATATTTAGAGCACATTTATGAAAAAAAAAATATTTTTACATAATCTATTACAAATTTAGATCAAAACTCGTAATCGGATTTTATTTAAAATTATTTCTTTTTGTTAATTTAACTGTACTCATGACTTAATTCATAATCTTATTCGGCATTTGTCTAACATAAAATGCCAATAAATTTTAGAATTTAGCGTAATCTGCTTTCATTACAGTATTCAAAAATTAAAACTGGAATGACAATATATAGAGAAGTAACACCATTTCAAGCATGTGCGCATGCCTTTGTTACTGACAGGACGTCATTATATGAATGATATTAGTTCTGTATTGTTATTCATTGACAGTAAAAGAGAATAACAATAAGTTTAGAGAATATATAAAAATATTAGTCTACACTTTGTCTCTTTGTGTTAAAAAACCAGTGGCCATAATTATATTGTCAATATTAAACTCCTAGCGATGCATTTCTTATAATAAGGACACTACAATAAAAATATATTACACAGTTATTTAGTACACACACACACACACACACACACACAATACACACACAGACACATATATAATATATATGGAGCATAGAGTAATATATATAATATATAGCCATTGTGAGATGAATGCTCTAGCTTAATGGAAACATGAAGTTAAATGTGGCCTATGGATCCAAGCCCCACCACTCATCAGATTATTTTAAAACAAAATTAGTAAAACTGTAATTTAATTGAGAGCAAGAACACGTTATCCAAATATGAGACATAAGAAACCAAATAGCACTCAAAGTATAATATTATTTAAATAAAATCCTAATATATACAATGTATTTGAAATACCCATTCGTCTACCGATTTTACCCCACGCTAGACGGAAACAAATTAGGTGAGTCAGAGTACCGGCATTGGCATTCACAGAAGTTACGATTGAGCTCCACGGTGACAAAAGGCGCAAGTATCTCCACTAACATGATAGTGAGGATCGACATCACCCGAACAAGGATCATAAGTCAGTGGACTATTATTTCATCTTATGGTTTAACCTGTCTCAAAGATTTGAGGTCGTCGAATCGTCCAGCATGGTACTTTCATTCGGTGACTTTTCCTAAGGATACCGACGTCTTTTTTCTGTTTCCGATTAAAACGAGTTCCAACGTTTCTGCTCATATCTAAGCGTGGCTTTATCTGACGTTCAGAAGAAAGCGATTTTGTCCTAATCCATTGGCCCACTGTCTACAAATTCAGATTATATTCAGCTTCAGTTTAAACGGTGTTTAGAGTAGATGCTGAGAGAATTCGCTCTCTGAATGCGCGAGAATATCTCTGATCTAACAGACCTTACCTGAGAGATTTGTCGGAGTATCCTGTGATGATCTGTTGTGAAGTGCTTCTAATTTATAGCAGCTTAACTTGCCTCTAAGTGTCGCTCACGTATTGCCCAGATATCTATCTTGGTAGAACAGTTGGACACTTACAAGTTCAGTTAACGCTTACCTCACTTTAAAACACATATGTCTGATCGTTGAGATCACACACTGAGCTCATTAATTTAAAATATTCGAGATAATGGTTTGTGATTGTCAGAATTGAACGTCCCAACGATTCTTCCTTCTCTAACATTAATAGGCCTTGGTAGCCCTAGTGAGTCAGATCACAACATGGGTAGAGTACTATAATATTATACTATTAGAAATTAGAATAGTTACTCCAGATCCACATTGCAAAAGAATATATCTAGTTAAAGATACTACAAAGTCTTGAGAATATTTAATTAAATTGCTAATTTTGTAAGAAATTTTTATGTATTACAACTACTAAAATCTTAAAGTTGACTTAAACAGAAGTTAAGTACTTCTTCAAGATTTTTTTTTATGCATGGAGATCAGTAGATAGCTATGTTTACATATTATTCAAGATTTATAATTAAATATGCCCAAATTTAATCACCAATCATCGTTATTACGATTTTAAAGTTACCAATTACCTGTTTGTAAATGTACTAACACAAAAAATAAATAAAGATTATTATAAATGTAAATATGTAATCACCTTAAGTTTTATTTAATGAATTGTTTAATAGCATTATTTTTAATGACATTTCTTTGGAACATATCTTTAATTATGCTTAAGAAATATTCAATATTAAAAAAATTCAAGAGCAACATGAAATGAACACTGCTTTTATTTTTAAATTAAATTAAATATTGAATTAGTTGAAATATTGTGTGTAAATGAATAATTTCAAAACTGTATTAATGGTCATTAGCATACATGAAATTGCAGTGAAAGAGTCGAAAGCATCAAATTTTCAAAAGCTATCAGTAGTTATAAAGGTTACAAGTTTTTAATGTGATTATACAAGTAAGCTTATTTATAATACTTCAGTTAAACATGTTCGTAAGCTTTTTATCTACTATGACTATAAAGGTATGAATATTACCTGAAGTTCTCAACTAATTGAAATGCATATTAATAAAATATAGTGACATTGACTTCAAAAGGTTAATTGAAACTATAAAGCTATTTTCATTAATTTAGATTATACTGAAAATAGATATCGAAGGAATATTGAAACTCTATTATTTATAATATACAAATAAGCCTACCATAAAGTCTATTCATAAACACAAAAGATTTTATTGATAGATATGTATGATAAATTTCATATGGATTGTAATTGGTACAAATAATACTACAATGAATGCTTGAATAATATTTTTGAGAAAATAATATTGCTTTCTAAAAATAAAATAATCAATGAAATTATAAGACTAACAATTCTGTAAAAAAAAAATTGTTTTCAAAATAATTTAATCCCAAACTTCAAGATCCTACTTAAATTTAGAATCAGTTACTGGTTGCTTTACGTTTCTGTTGGTTTGTCATTTCTACATTTCCAAGAATGAAACCAACAAAGCAGAGTGAGAAGAGATGTATTATTAAAAGTAATACAATATAATTCAACACTCGCCAAATCAAAAATTATCTGATTCAATGCAGTTACAGTTTTTTGGCACTCTCTTCTAATTTTATCAATTTTTGAGGATCTTATAAAATGGACTTAATAAAATTTAAAATAACTAATAGGTTCAAGCATTATGAAAAATTTAATTTTACTAAGACTCAGTTCTTAAGAAATTATATTAGAATTTATGATAAAGTTTTTCAATAAAAGAATAGGATGAAAGAAATTTTAACTAACTTAATTGTTCTTAAAGCCCATCTTACATTTACATTTTATTGAAAGAAAATTAAAAAGAAAAATATTATCATATTATTTTTGACTTATGTATATAACCTGCAACTATATTTAGTGATAATTTTCTGAGGAAACTTATCTTAATACCACTAATATTTAAATTTAACACAAACAATGAACTATGTCTTATTCTTTTTGAAAAGCTAAAATGTTAGGTGATAACTTCAAAGCAATATTTATGATAAATAAATTTTAAATTTAAAACTAACTTAATTTTATATTCTGAGACAAATGCCTTATTTGTGATTCATATAAATGAATATAAGCTATACAGACATTAATATAGGTACTTTAGAAAACAGATATCAAAAAATAGATTAAAATTTCTTAACGATTGTTTGGAAGTTGAATTATCAATAATTTTGGTAAACGTTGTAATATTTCATAAGTGAAAAGATTAATTATTGGATAATGTTTTAAAATATTTCACATCACTGTTGATCCATCTCTTGAACATTTAGAATTTCTAACATTATTACAAGATTTCCTTGAAATAATTTCTTTTTGTAATAGATGCTATACTAGTTTTTTAAAGAAATAAATCTAATTTTTTTTACTTTCTACGTTTTTTAAAAAATTTACTTTTCTGATTTAGATTTCTTTGACGAAGTTTACTCTTAATTTTACTATCTTTATCTAAATTTATTAATGGGACTTAAGTGTTAACGTAGCTCATTAAAAAATTTGAGGTTGAATATTACAGAAACTTAGAAATACGTTTTCGCAATTCTTCTCATGTTTTATAGTGAGTTGTTTTGAGATATTGAATATTTAAAATATATAATAAATTTAAAAGATTAAAGAATAATGTACTATTTCTGTATGAACCCTATTTTTTCTGTTCATATTAGTAATTGCAAAATCCAAGTACCAAAATTAGTACCACATTTTTCTTAAAAATTAAAATAAATCTTATTCAGGTTGTATAGTTTGAATCTCTATGAAACGTTGAATTACTTAGTTGTCACAAAGCCAGACACAGACATTTGAATTCTGATATCCATATTTCTTTATCTCCTTTCATAGGTTTTGTAATAATTATGATCTATTGTATTATTCTTTTGTTTCAGATAGTATTAGGCGACCACTTATGTCATAATTCGTTTTGTTCACTGAATTAAGTTGTTTATTTTGTTTATCAAGCAAACAAATAGTAAATATAAAGATGATTAAAAGCTTTTTGAAGTTTACAAAATTTTTAATTCTTGGGATTCATAAAGTATTCCTCCTCCCTTTGTGAATTGCTTAGCAAACAACAGTATCCTTTCAGATACACTTGCGGACACGCAGCATTCCATGGGTTTATTACCAAAACATCTGGGCGAAAGTGATTGTCTCTGCTTCATATCCTCTGTCTAGAAAAATTAAATAGTATATTCAAATAACTAGTTAATAGTATATTCGAAAATTGAAACTGGACCGTTCTATGTAATTACTCTTCAGAAAAAGATTCTATTCCAAAAATCATTATTGAACATTAATTCAATTAACCGTAGAGGTATGGTTTGAAAAAAGTAAAATAATCCTTGAAAGAAACGAGAAGTTATCGGAAGCTGCGCTATGCATACCAGCCAAACGCCACCGTCATTGATATATTTCAGTAGGTTTTCTGAATCCGGCTTTGTCACCCTCAACATTTTGGGGTCCCACCATTGGAATATTCAAATCCTCTTACACCTGGAAGTATAATAACAGACGTTTATCTAAGCAAGAATGTAGTTTTCAATTTCCTTAATGTAAATGCTTTTATTCTTAGCATGTTTAGTGACAAAGTGTCGAGTGTTCATCTAATCTCATGATCTTGAACATAACTGACTTCAAACGGGGGGTATTTTGAAGAATTCTTAGAGTGTTGTAAACTCTATAAAGAAGGCACTTTATGTTCCTCACTTACTAGAAAAGCGAACATATCTGTTAAGTTACATTGCCCAATGAAAATTTGTGATCAGTTTTACAGTATATAACCTATTCACTGTTTAGAATATTCATCATGCTGATCATGTTAAATTAAGAGTGTCTATTGTGGAAGTAAACTTTTATCTACCAAGCTGATAGTCATAAACCAAGGTGATAGAGCGTTATATTGTCAAACCATGGCATGAGTTACCGACTTTTACTTTCTCAATGAGTAATGGAAATTATATATACACCTAAAACAAAAACAAAACAGAAACAAAAACGACACACCAAGAAGGAGTTGTTCGATTGTAATGAAATTTCTTATGCAAAGACATTTGGACCAAACATGTAAATGATTAACTGATGGTCAAATTTTCTGTTGCATTGCGATTTAGGGTATCTTTCAATAACTAAAAAATGCCAAAATGCCTCGCCACAAGATTCGAGCTCATTACGAGCAACTGTCAGAGGTCGTATCATTGGATTGAAAGAGGCAGGTTTGGCAAATCGGAGAATCGCTCGTCATATGAGTCGAAGCGAAGCGACGATTAGAAGATGCGGTGGATAATAGCAGATTTCAGCGTCATGATGGTAGCGGTCGACAACCTGCCACACACGCCTGCACACTGTCGAGCCAGATTAGAGTGGTGCTTGGCTCGATCAGGTGGGAATGGTGCTGATTGGGGGCGTATAGTGTTCAGCTACGAATCCTGCAAGAAATACCGTTGGAGACCATCAGTGAACTTTATCACTCAATGCCACATCGTGTGGAAGCTTGCATCCAGGCTAGAGGTGAATCAACAACTTATTAAGCTCGTTACTTTGTAACTGTGTAATTCTGAAATAAATTATTGAAATTTTCTGAAATTTTAATCATCTTCTATTCTGTACATAAGTTTCCTATCCGCCGAATTTTGTTTCCATCGGACAAGTCCTTCTTTGTGAGATTGTTTATAGAGCGCGCGCGCGCACACACACACATGTATATGTATATATATATATATATATATATATATATATATATATATATATCTGCGGGTGTGCATTTGCACGTGTGAGTAAGACAACGGTTGCGATAGCAGACAGGTCTTTGCATTGTAACGTAACCTTTAGATACCCCTCCCCGGCAGAGACATTTGCATAGCGTTTTCGTTTCTTGACCCCTCCCCATTAAAAGGTGTAATAAAAGTTTATTTCTCCAAAGCTGGCAAAAAGAGAGCCACAGCTGGGGTCAGCTACTTTGGTGCAATCATGAACTCATGACTCTGCTACACAGGCTGTGCAGGGATTATTCATCTTTATGAGAAATTATGAGCTATGGCATGGGGATTTAGGGCCTACCCATTTCACGTCCAACATATGGCCAGCAAGCTCATGCGTTAATCTGGATACTGTCTGTTAAGAAGGAATAGTGTTAGGGACAGATACGCAGTTTCTCTGTGAAAGTCATTGGCCATCCAATTGAAAATGAAAATGAATCGAAGGGAGCGTGAGTCAGCTCTACCCTTTGATTTAAAAGGGGCGGAAAAAAACAAAGAAGGAGGTGGGGAGGGGATCATGTGACGAAAGCGAAAGGAGATGATCCCTCAAGAGTGACCGATAGAGGTTGCGATTTATGCTATTTCTCTGCTCGTGGGATTTTGGTGAATTCTGTCTCTTATTAACTAAATTCATAATGAGATATTCCTATTCGTGGTCTTTTGTTTGTGATATTGCCCAAAAAGTAAAAAGGCGAAAATACTTTGTTACTTGAGTATAACTCATACAATTGTAAATAAAAGAAGTCATTTTACTTAAGCTGTGTGATTCCTTCGCGTTCCCGAGCCATTCCACAAATTCTGAGGTCATGACGTTACAGCATTGAAGCGCGAGTTCAAACCCCACTTCCATCAAAAAGGCGTCGTTACAACAGGCTGGTTGACGTTAAATATGTCGGAGTCTTCAAGCAGGCGTGGCGTGAAGTTTGGAGATCGCGTGTCAGCTCAGATGTCGACTTCGTCACTTGAGCGAGGCTCAAAATCACAAAGTCCGTCTTTAACAGCCTCCGTAATGCTTCTAAATGCAACTTTAATATCTAATCAGTCGATGTCATACAAAGTTTATGTTATGTTTTTTTGTCTAAGCATTTTGCTCTCTTAATTACGATTATAAGTAAATCCAAGCAGAATTACACACTTTTGATGTCATCAATGGAGTTGTGCAACACAACACTGGAGAGAACATTAATGCCTTTGCAATTTTGAGGTTGATCATGTATTTCAGTGATAGCGGCAGCTTCAAACAGCTTAACAAATTTTACTCCAAATTTCAGAGATCTTACCAAAACCTTTCTTTAAAAGCTACGAAGTTCATTAATGCAATTTTATCGTGCTATATTTTTATTATTAAAATTTCGAAATAATTATTTTGTATTTTCTTTCTCTTAAAATATGTTTACTCACAAAGGTTTTCTTTAAAACTTGTATAGAATAAATAACCACATATATTAATTATATTATATTTGAATTTGAGTATTTAGACCTATGTAAATAAATGGTATTTTATGGTAATAAATTTATCTATTTACACATTTCTCGTATGAAATTTTTGGTGCACTAAAAATTATAAAATTTAAAAGTACAAAAACATAGAATACGACTAATTCCGAGAACACGTGTAATGTAACTTATATATAAAAGTATCAATAAAAATGTTCTCCTTTAAACATTAACCAAAACACTAATCATTTTAGCTGGATTACGCAAATTTTTATTGCAAAGATTTTTTTCGTACATTATCGATAGTTAAGTGGGAGGGACTAAATAGCTAACAATAAAAAAAATAATAGGATTAAAGATCAATGTCTACGTCTTAACTCTTTTGCTGAAGAGTGGAATAGTTTGGTTTATTTACAAATATAAAATTATTGGGAAATCACACTTGAAATACTATTCAAAGCCGTCTACATACGAACTATAAAGATATATCTTGATATATCAATTTTTCACTCAATGGAATGTGTTACGTATCGGAATTAATAAAGTAAGGCATATTTTAGGATGTAGTCAACTTTGAAAACTCTACTGTAAGAATACATGTTCTATATCAAAATAAAATTAAGTAAAAAGGTTTAATAATGTTTCTAGGTTGTTTTTTAAAGGTTTTTGGGGTGCATTACAAGTCATTTATACAAACATTTGAGGCTACTTTATGCACAAGCTCTGTTCATTCCATAAAAATATCTCTTTTCTTTACTTCTGAAAGAAAAAAAACTTGTTTTACCGGCACTTAAATTTTTTTTAATCATTTTAAATTATCAACTTATACGTACACTAAAAGCTGATTATCACAATTTGACAAATAGTTATTATCAGGTCAGTCATTTTGATCTTTTCAACTGAAATAAAAGTTAATTTTACAGAAATTGGAAGTTGTATTGTCTCACCGTATCAAATTTTGTCGAGTAGATGATTCCTGCAAATTCCCATACTTCTGACCAGTATTCAGAAAGATGTTCGATAGACCATTTGTATAAGTCATCATAACCATCTGTAAGACATAAATAATTTTCCTTATATTCGACATTGTAATACTGGATGGACCAAAAGACCGAGACACATTTTAAAATTCAATTTAAAATCAACTAATAGACTTATGATAGTGCCACAATGAAATTTTTGTATAATCAAATAACACAAACAATTTCGAATTCTCCCCGCAGATGGGGTTAATTAACTATAAACAGAGTGGTGTTATATATTAAATTCAATTAGGTTTCAAAATCAGTTTGTAGGAATTCGAATAATTTTGTTTTATTTCAAGCATGAACCTCTTCTTTTAGGGTACTCAAAAATTGGATTATATATCCCTCACATAGCTCTAAAATTACGCTAAAGTAAAACAGTCATTCATAATATTTAATTCTGAAAGAGCTCTGGATTTTATAACGACTTTAAAATTCATTAAATTTTTATAAAAAATTGTTTTCAAAACATTTAACAAATTTTATATGATGTAAAATCTTCAGATTTATATATTGCTATGTGGTAGAGTGCTTTCTCAGGACAAGAAAGGTCCACTAATTTGCAGATTCTTTCGGAGAAAATCTAAAATTTTATTCTGAGGCTATAGTAGATACAGTAACTTCCGTTCAACAGGAAAAAATTGACACATCCCTTAAATTCCTCATAGCGAAAATGCATTGTTCACACAATCGTAGATAGAAATCACGTAATCACAATATCGCGTTAGTAAATAACACAGTAACTCATACGTATATTTCTCAAAGAATGTTCTACTAGCTTCTACTTCCGGAATTTTCTACTTTCATCGAAGAGCATCTAGTTTTATCACCAAATTTTGGCGACTTTATGATATTTGGTGAAATTGGTCATTAAATTGACGCATACATATTCAGCATTACTTCCTCGTGTATTCTCTCTTCTCTCATTGGTTGTAAAACTATATTTCCGGTCAAAATAGATGCTCATCCCTGGACTGTGAGGGAGTAGTGCATTATTACTAACGATGTATTGTAACTGTAGCTGGCTGCAAGAACCTTACATTTCCTCTGAACAAACCTGAATTAATTGTATGTATTTTCAGTAAATAATGTTCGAAATAACTGAACGTGTAAATTACTTTGAGAGGAAGGAATAATTAAATGAATTATTAGAAAATACAATGCCATTAAGAAAAGAAAACCGTTGAACTAAACGATTATGAAGCGACGTTGCATTGATAAATGATGTTTTAGTTCGTGTATCAATCTTTTCGTTTAAAGATCATTCAAAAGTAAGAGGTCTTATATCCGTCATATAATCCTAGGGGGATGTTAAATTAAACCGATTTACTGTTAAATTAAACTTATTTATCATTTTTAATTATATGAGCTTAACTTAACAGTCTTCTTAAAGCAAATTTGTCGGTTTACAGTTGATAAAAGTTAATCAAATTTGATTAATTCATAAAAAAAACTTACACAGGTTAAGACTGCAATTTATCTGAATGATAAACTATTCCCTAATCCACATAACTCCTGTGGGGGAAGTGTAGTTAAGAATTGAAACCTCGTTTCCATTAATGGAATAAACCCTCTGGAGGAGTAACAGGCAGAATTTGCATACTCCTAGTTAGCATAGCCTATTTTCCCACGAAGATGAAAACAGGAGACCGCTACAGAGTGCTCTACGTTTTACTATGATTCCAAAATTAATTAAAGTTTCAAAAAACAACAACAACCTAGACATGCATTTTATAAATAAAAAACTGTGTTCAATACAAAATCTTCAAATTTACGTACATCAAAAATTGTCATTCACTCAAACTTAAATCAATCTTTTAAATGTTACTGAGAAATGCATAAAAGCGAAAATAATAATTCCATCAATAGTTCGGATTAATTTCAGTATGATGTAAGACTCACAAGAAAGCATTCGAAATTACTATGCTAATATCATTTTCAGTACTAAATAAGTTTCATTAAAAATGCTTATTCTTTGATCCAAACGGCATTTTTTTCTGTCCTTGATAATCATTCAATTATGTGAAAAAAATTTTTGATTCCAGAAAAACTTTAATTTGTAGAATGAAAACGTTCTCAAAACATTATAGAAAATTAAATCATTTCATAATTATATTCCAAACATCTTTTTTAAGAACAAGTAAAAGAATAAAATATAAACATACTCAATTCTATAAGATATTTGTCTTCGATTATTTTCTTCAGTTCTTTCATTCTTTTCCCGTCACATTCTTTCGGTTTCCTTATAAGCGGAACTTGATCGAAAAGTCTGCGGTTCATGCTTCCATCACAAGAAAGAAAACAAAAAGACTTATTAACATTTGTTAACATGTTGTTTTGAGAAAAGGACGCCAACAAAATTGTGTGGTCATAACATACAAGATACATGGTGTTAGGTTCAAATGATTACATTACAATTCATTATAATTACATTTAGTTCGCTTAAAATATATTTACATCACTAAAATTTATTTAATTTTCTTTTTTATCATTTACCTTTATTTTAATACCCTAAATTAAATATTATTGTCTTCTTTAATAATACGTCGTTTGTTCTTATTTTAATAATTGATTTTTAGGACATAATCGTCTGTTTTTTTTGCCACCTATGGGGCTATTTTTTTAGGTGGGATATTTTGGCATACCAGATCACTTTTCAATTTTTTATCCTTTGCTTTAATTTAATAATATGTTGCTTAAACATATTCAGTTCAATAATTTATCGTTTTTTTGATATTTCATTGTTTACCTTGATTCTTATATTTAATTGAGTGATTTAATAATAATTATTAAGAAAAGCGCACCTTGGGTGGCTAAATCTATTCTTTGCAAATCTGAGAATAGAACATTTCGTAAATTTATTAATTAATAAATTATTTTTTTATAACATTGACAAAGTTTTTGTTCTTCAGACTGATTTGATTGGGAAAATAAAAATTCATTAGAAATTTGAAGAAAGAATTTTCTTTTCTGATTGTAACTGTTTCTGTAGATCAAGGGGCTCAGAAGTATCCTTACTTTACACTATTTAATATTCATTTTGAATTATTATAGTTTTTTGACAACTGAAAAGAAAAAACATAAACGCATATTCAAATGAAATTTGTAAAGTCAATTTCATTTTCATATTTCTATTATTATTATTTATTACAATTTAATGTCGGTCGTCTTTTCACAAAAATATAATCAATCAGGTAGAAAAAAATGCATATGTTGGTAAATTTATGCAAGTCATACGATCAAAATTCTTATCAGCATGAATTGCGGTGTGGATGAGGAACGGGTAAATTTCCAAGCTCGTTCTATGATCAGCCAAAGACCTCGTCTTCATTATCCGTGCCTGAATAACAATTAAGATGTTCATTGTTATTGGCTCGATGTAATTCAACGCTTCTATAAACAATAAGATGAAATTATTCTTGAAATAGTACTGAAAAATATGTGTTTCCTTGTATGAAATGATTTCATACCCTATGATCCTTCCATCTTATTATTTTACGGACATCGTGAACAGTCTATGAAGTCACATTTCCATTTGAAGTGACGTCAGAAAAACACAAACACTGTTTACATAGTATGCAAGATCGCTTCACCTCCAATAAATCTCAAAGCGCCTGAGTCCTAGCTTTGAATCAAAGAATAAAGCTCTAGCTTACCAATTCACCCGCGTCAAGTGGGCTACTTCTCGAATATTGCTGGTTTGAATGCCGTTTACCACTTCCTCCAGCTAGGAATCACTTCTAACCGATTTTAATCACAGAAGATCAATTACTGTAATTCACTTCAATTTTTATCTAACTAACATCTATGGACTACGCACCAACAGCTTCTTACCCTCACTTTCTCTTCTATTTCGCTAAAATATGTATTAATATTCACAGATCGTTTCATTACACTTCTTACCTTCATCACATTTGCTGAAATCACGTTTCATTTGATCGGAAAGGAGTCGGAATTTTGAGCAATACATTCTGCAAAAAGTCCTCAAGGTGAGTGAAAAGAAAATCGCTAATTGCAACTTTAGACTATATTAAATGACTCTCTTCCCGACTATTTTCGGTCAATATTAATCTTTATTTCTAATTGAAAGGCTAAGGAAAAGATATTAAGGGGGGGGAAGCAACCGCTGTATCTCAATGGTTACACCTGCGAGCCAGACTTCCAATCCTGATTCCACCAAAGATGTCGAGTAGCGGGTCTAATGCACGTTAAATCAGTCTTGACGAAAAGCCTCCGCACAGTGTGGTATGGATGTGTGGAAAACGGGATGCTAATTTAGGTGTAGTCCTTGACCGAGGTTCAAAATTGCACGGTCCGTCGCCAATAGCCCTCATTTCGCTTCTAACTGCTTCGCTTAGGACTAGTGAACTTTTACAGTAAAGTACAGATTTAATTAAACCATGAAAATATTTACATTATAATGTGGAATGAATTAAGACTAATTATGACTAAAAGTACCTTTTAGCAAATTCATCTGTTGTTCGCAGCAGGTTATTTAATTCATTTAAAATCCAATTTTTGCATTGAATAACCACTTAAATATTATGGTGATTATTATTAAAAATAGTTTTGAAATTGTCAAGAACATGAAGGAACAAGAGGTATTCTCTATACATGGATATGATTTTGAAGACCTTTTTAACTCAATAGATATTCAAGATTTAATTAAAGTTCTTGCAATTTTATACGATAAATATCCTTTTAATCAAACAATAAAACGTGAAAAATTCAATACTCTTATTAAACTTGTATTACAAGAGAATTTTATAGTTTTCGGTCAAAATCTCTATAAGCAAATTCAGGGTCTCCCTCAGGGAGGTTCAGCTAGTAATTGTCTGGCCAATTTTTATTTACATTTTTATGAATTACAACAGATTGCTAATGATTCTTACTTTCTTTATCGTTACATAGACGATTTAATTATTTTAGGTAAAACTGAGGAATTTAAACCAAATGTTTCGTTTTACCCTAATTATCTCAAATTATTAAAAACTAATCTTAATTCTAATACAGTAAAATTTCTAGATTTTGATTTGAAAATTGTTGACAATAGACTAATTAGTAATATTTATGATAAAAGAGAAAGATTCGAATTCCATGTAATCAAAACTCCTTTTTGGAACAGTAATCTACACAGATCTATTCATAGGAATATTTTATTAGGCATTTTATTACGTAATAACAAATTAACCACACATAAAATAAACAAGTTTAATAATATTAAAAAATTCTTCAACAACTGTTTAGATCATGATTATCCAATAAATTTCTTAAATACTTATATACATCACAAATGTATTAAACATCTTGGCGAATCGTGATCCATTTTCAAATCCTCCACACAACAATAGGTCCACAAAGTCGGCTTGTTAGTGGTCTAGCCGTGAAGAATTTATTTATTTATTTACTTTTACACAGCTAACATTTTTACTCACTCTCTGGACCATTATACTCCTTTACCATACAACTTATTGCCAACCAATTGTTTGTATTCTTTTACATTTTATTACCAATCAAACAATGATTTAAATCTTTTTTCAATTTATATGGTGATGACATGTTATATTTTTTTCATTTTGAGTATGTGATATACATCTTGAAGCTTAAAGAAAATTCCGTCTTACTACTCACATATTTGAATCTCCATTTCTTTGAATTTTTGTAAGTAATTTTTATATTTTGATTTGTTGATAATTTTTAGAATTATAGATTTTATTTTTGTAGATTTTATCGCTAAACTTTCTTGCATCTTTTAATCATTGAAGTCATTTGTAATTTTGATTTCCCAATTCAGCCTACCAAGTCGCAAAGGGGGAAGGTTGGTACCATTAAACTAGTTTATCCCCGCTTATTCGGTCCTCACCCCGATATTGCTTTTTGACTTGCTGGGTTCCATTTTTTCATTTATTTTTTCTTTCATTTTTACATTTCTTTCTGGATTTTTGTCTTTTTAAATATTTTAAATTATTTTCATAAATTTTCAGTATATATATATATATATATATATATATTGTGTTTATATATATATATACAGACACACATATATATGTAAAAGGACCAATTATTTTACAAAGAAAAAGAGGACAACAAAATTTAAGAAAGTACAACGCAAAAAAAAAGAAACATATTATTAATTTAAACAAAATTACACTAATTATGCTTACATCCCTTTTAATTTTTTAATTAAACGAGTATTTCTCCATTGATTGGATATTTTTTGTCAATGTATCCTTTTCTTACAATATATTCGAAATTTTGGAACAAGAAATATCCTTCATATTGAATTTTACGGTTAGTGCTGCTGCGAGAGTATCAACAATCAGTGTTGATTTCTCATTTGTCCCAAAATCATTTCCAATGGAAAAAACTCTTTCAACTGCTGCATTAGTTTAAGGGCAGCACAATGTAAATTCAATGAGAATAACTAATGGAATGTGTTCATTTTTGAAATGGTTAAGTATTTCCACCCATCTTTTACCAATTTAAAATTGTTGATTTTCCCATTGTTCTAATTTATCAGGATTTAAATATACATTCAGTCTTCTAACTTCTTCAAGCAGTCAGTCGTTTTCGATTTAAATGTTGAGGCATTTATTTCAATAAAAACTCAACACAGTTTTCAATAACCGCCCAATTTACTTGCGATGAAGTCAAAAACGCCTTTGAAAACTGTTATTTAATGTGATATTAGTTTCAGACCATTCTTCGACATATTAGAAACATGTTTGGTAAAAATTCTGCCCTTCTTTGGTAAACTTTCCCGTGATTCCCGGATCTGATTCCATTAAATTTGACAATTTTCTTTTTATTATTAAAGGAATAAATTTTTCTTCAAATC
>BMAW01064846.1:900580-918409 GCA_019974015.1 Nephila pilipes | reverse complement strand
AAAAAGAGAGAAAAAGAATTATGTAATCATGGATCTAAAATAATCAAACCATAAACATATAATTAAAGTAAGAAATTAATGTAATTAAAATTTCAAAAATACGATAGTTGAATATAAATCTGACAATAACATAAAAATCGATTGCGATAATTTTTGACAAGAACATTTTTTAAAAAATGTTTATTGTTAGAATTAGGCTTACCGGAAATTTGAATATTTAATATAGACAAATAAATCTGAAATTTTCACATTTTCAAAAATTTTAATTTTTTTAATTACTTTTGTCCTTATTTCAAACAAGAGGAGGAAAACCCTACTAAAACTTAACTCAAAAACCTTACTTAGAACATGAACAAGAAAAGAAGAAAATTCATATTTAGACATACTCCGAATTTCAATTTCTTATTAATATTTGCAACTCGCTTAAGATATTAAAAATTGTTAATGAATTGCTTTAATTTATTAAAGAACAACACAAAATACATATTTCGAATAATTAAAAATATTTACTCATATTAGGATTATTTACATATTTATATTATCTGTTGATAATATTAATCGTTGTTATATTATCAACAATTGTGTTGTCAGTTGTGTTGTCTGATATTAGAAGAATGAGTAAAATGAAAATGTGAGCAACAATAAAAATAACAATCTGAAATGTTTTCTTAATAATTAGAATTTTAACCCTCTCTTCAGTCTCCCTCCGAAAGATGGCTCAAATCTCCCGCCGAAGACTTTTTGTTTTTGCCGAGGAATAAAAACGAGAGAAATAAAAAAAATTGAAAAATATAAATTTAAGCTACATTCATTGAGAATAACAAAACTTAAATATAAATCTTGCGCACACCTAAAAATTTGAAGAAACGGCAGAGGAAATAACCAATAATAGTATCTTTTGTGACTTTTAATTTCTAAAAGCATATTTATGTGATTGAAACAAAGTGACATTTCTGAAAGCCAGATTATTTTGCTCGGTAGAATAAATTTCATAGTACAGAAAGGTCCACGCACACACATTTAATCAGCAGGTGTGTAAATTAACACAAGAAATTCGCAATATGGAACAATGGAAATTTCCTTCATCTGTCAGACAGGCAGCTTTTCAAATCATCGGTTGAAAATAAATTAAATTTCTTGACATCAGTAAATTTATTTATTTCCAAGATGTCACAAAACACACATTTAAAATAACCGTCTACATTTCAAGAGGAATTTTTTAAATAATTGATAAAATAACTTTTTATATGCATAATACTATAGAATGAGGATAAAAAATTTAAATAAAATGTCAAATAGTCATAAATTTAAAGAAATTTAAATATTTTAGCTTAACAGACACTTAAAAGTAGTAGTAAAACGACACTTGTGCAAAAGGCCAAAAGTAAAATTTAGATAGAGGTATTCCAATTCTGTCAATTTTATTATAATGAATTGAACCTAATTCAGGATTTGTGCCTCTCTCATGTAATTATAACCTTGGTAATTAAAAATTTATATTATACCGTACTTTAACATACAGAAAACCGTAATTATCTATGATGAAATTCAAAATAATAGATTTATAACTATAGGAGAGGTTCAAATCCTAAATTCATTTTCATAGAGTATTCCATAAAAGTTTCATAATATTATATGCAAAACTTTTTCCAATATAATGTTTTGCGCTGAAGCAAATTATGAAAATCTTGATTTTTAGAAAAAGCTAAAAATACATTTCAACCCAGAAACTTACCTAATTAATTAAAAAATTAACATTAAAAGACTCCTGCTTTGTAAGCTTTACCATCTTTTTTACTTAATATATGTTATGTTTTTCTTCCTGATGGCTTACATGCAACTAATGTGGTTATCTAACTTTGTTATTTAACTTTTAAAAAATTATTCTAACTTATCGTATCCCTTCACAGGGAAATAGCTCGGATTTTCAATGTTCAGCCTTGATATCCTTCATTAAATTCTATAACTGCATCATATGCACTCAATTTCTCAGTTTTCAAACAACAAACCTTCTTTTGGCACTCTATATCATATCACACCATTAAAAGACTCATTGGCAATTTGGGTCTTGGGAAATTTATCTTGCATGGTGGAAGATATTTTAATGATCATATTATGCAAAATATCAATGTAAACGAACATTAACATTCCATTTCTGATAGCAAAATGCTACTTCTGGTTCTAAAAAAGTGGCACAGACTATTATTAAAATGTTTTTAACGCAAGTTCTAAGTAAGATAGAAACAAAATTCAGACTATTCTATAAAGCTATGAAATCAGACTTTAATAATAGATCGAAATAAAAAAAAATTAACTTTTTGACCGAAAATCGCGTTTTAAAGATAGACAGATACCTTCAACAGAGAAAAGTATTCGCTACTCGATTTCAAACATATCTGGAGCATTACTCGAGGAGCAGTTACATCACTCCCTTATAGTCTCTCGTATGGCCCCAGCGCCCTCTATTCTATAGTTTCAACAGCAGGTTCTTTCGGAGTGAATATAAATGTTATTATGATATTCTATAGCAATCAAACTACATTTCCTTTTAGAAGGAAGCAATGAACACACACATATAAAAATACGGAAGCAGTAATTCAATGTTCGCACAATCACATCAGTACGTAATCACAATATATAATCTCACATGAAACATATATACTCCTCAAAATCTAATTGATGCAAGAAGTGACTCATCTGATCCTCAATGACACCACAAAACAGTTCTATAGACTTCTATGTTTGTCTAAAGGTATCTAATTTAGGGACCAAATTTGTCAACAAGATCACTCCTACATATTCAGCATTTTTCCGTGACTAAATCTCTTTCCTATCACAATAGTCATGCTTGCAAAAAAAGAAAAGTTAAAACTCTTTCCTGCCACAATAGCCGTTCTGCAAGAAAGACAACAAAGTCCAAACTTTCCACGTAATAATAATATTATTTACGGGTGAATAGAGAGTACAAATGTGTACATTTTGTCATGAGAATTATTAGAATAATTTGGAATTTGAGGATAAAATATCAGATGGTTTAAATCTTCCCTATGTATTTTCATTTTACGGCTCCTGTTATTTTAAAACAGAAGTTATTCTCTAATGTAACTGCCAATTGCTACAGTTATTAACAATAGGATAATACAGCTTTTGAATTAAATATGTTAGAATTACATATTTTTTTCTAACGAAAGTACAAAAATTAAATTTGAGAATTTTTTCTAATTAATCAGAATTTTTTTAGACATTTTTTTTCAAAAAAGAGTCAAATGCATACTTCTGAAATTCGTAATAATCGTCATAAGAAACTTTTATGCTTTCAAGAAAATTATTTAGTTAATTAACGTTGCATTAAGAAGCAACACAAGGGCTATTTGCGATGGACTTCATAGTTTCGTATCTCGGTTAATTGTAGAGAATGACGCATGAGCTGCTACCCCCTCTTCAAGTTTCCACACTATGCCAAAGAGCGTACTAGGAGTCTGGATAGATTTAACGTGTATGAAGCACACTACACGGCAAATCTTTAGTCGAATTAGGACTCGAACCTGCGACTCGAAAGAAACAAAGCCCATCTCGAACTACTAACCGTGACCACTAGCTACATATGCTTTCAAGAATTTGTACTCAATTAAAAAACTATTAATTTCATGATTTCAGCTGAATTATAATTTAATTAGTGAAAATCCATCAATGAGAACTTTATTGTTGCTTGTGAGTATGCACACATAACAGTTTGTGTGTGTATGAGAAATTTTGGCTTAGAAATTATAGCATTCGCCCCATTTGAAGTAACAATGTCCGTTTATTAACGTTATATACGCAGATAAAGTTTACAGCTTTAGTTTGGATGATTTACACTCGAATGATTGTAGAACACAAAAGAATGTCCAGCGTTATAGAGTCACTATGCCATTCTCCTCACCAATGCGTAAGATAATCCTTGATTCTGATCGCCTTTTCGTGTTCAGCATGGACATTTATCAAGAATCCCTTTCGTGGGAGCAGAAGGTCAGTTGAATTCGCCTGCTCGTCAACCTCAGAGCATCTCCCTCTCTCTCGACTGTGTAACATCGAGCTATATCTGCCGGTGCGCCATCAGTTGATGACGTTGTTTTTTCCCACAGCGATCGGCCATCGACATGTGAGGACCTCCGAACACTAAAAAGACAACGAAAGAAAGTAAAAGAAAATAATAAAAAAAATGAACGAAATACATTGCAGATCATTATTATGCTGAAATAAAATTGGTGCGTTTCATCATTTCAGGTATTGACAAAATCCGACCAGAGCTTCATGTCAGCTGCAGAAGAAGTTGTTGCAGGACCTTCGTAGTATCTCACTTTTTCAATTTCATAGCGATCATGAAACTTCTTGACCGCTCTGTATGGTCCTAATCATTTTGGTTTAAACTTCAGACCTCCTCCAAGTTGAGTTCTTTTAATTGCTACTAAATCATTTATTTTGTAAACTGGAGCTGTTCGTCGATATTTATTATATTGGCGTCGGTTCTCGGTTTGTACTTTAAGGATGTTTCCCTTTGCCTCTTCCCGAATAGTCTCCTTCTCTTGAACGATCGTATTCATGTACTCGTCATCAAATATTTCTTCAATTTTCATATCAGTCTTGTTTCGCATTTTGACGCCTGTCATCAACTCAAAGAGAGTGAATTTAGTGGATGTTCTGATGGGGCTGTTGATGATTCTTGGACGGGAGGAACAAACTTGAACCACTTCGCAGGATCATTGGTTGGCAATTTCGCAAGTACTGGGATGAGAGCTCCATGCATCCGCTCGATTCGACAGTTGGCTCTTAGCACACCTGTTGCAATTTGTATGCGTTGAATACCTTTCTCTTTACAGTAGTCTTAAAAATCTTTAGAAGTGAAGGCGGATCTTATCTCAGAAATGATTCTGGAAGGATTTCCAAGGATTGCTCGTAGCACTTTTAGTTTTTGTAGTGCTCCTGCCGCAGGTATTGTTTTGACAGGGTAGAACCAATCGAATTAGGTAAATGCATCTACAGCTGTAAAAATGTGCTTATATTGTTTGTTCGTAGATGGTGGAGGACCTATAAAATCTATATTATAGGTGCTCAAGGGAATATTGTCCTTAGGAATGGGATTTAAAACACCTCCTTTGCTTCTTTTCCTGTTACAAAGAATATACTCGATGCAATTCGTGATGACTTGCTCTATTTTCTTTTGAACGTTTAAGATGTGGAAATCTCTTTTTACCACATCTTCTGTCTTTTGTGCTCCAAAGTGTCCGTTATGTAGAACCATCTTCCAAGTTCTGTAGAACTACTAATATACTAATAATTTGTGAATGAAAGCATACATGAGGGTACAGCAAAGTTTTAATTATTAACGGTGATATTTGGATTAAATTTAATCTGTATATAAATTTATTCTTATGTACCTAATGCTATAAATTATTGCTATACATGTTGATTTGTTTGGTTTCAGGAAGCCGTACGATAATTCGCTATGCATAGCAAATTTTACGTGCATCAGTCCGACTATACTGTGATTCTTTATAGTGGTATCAGGGTTCTAACTCACAACTCGACGAAAGCAACGCTGGTCGCGACTATGACCGCTAGGCTACCGAGAACAATTTGACTTATTCAAGTGTTTGAAAACAATTGTTTTCTTGATTATTTTTAGAAATGTTAAGTAATTTATAAAATGCCATGCTTTTTTTATAATTTCTTTTGTAATAATATTTTTAAGGTCAACTATAGCAAGATTCATATTTCTTGTATGAGTTTTCTAAAAGTTATAGTAAAATTCGATATTATAGGTCAAAAATATTTTTTAAAATTATATTTTGATAAAATGAAAATGAAGTGAAAACTTCATCTGACAAGTCAAAGCTTTGATTTTTTTTATTTCTAATTCCTTCATTTTTGTAAACAGCGTTTCATAAGCAAAAGTTTGTCGAAACAATTTTTAATTTTAACTAAAATCTAGAGAAAAATGTAAGAGCAGTTTTATCAAACGTGTATATTTTTATGTACCGTTTCATTTGTCGACAAATCATAATAAAACTTTGAAAGGTTATTATTAAAAGGTAAAGATTACAAAATACTAAATCTGATGCATTTCCGTATAAAACGAATAAATACATTTATGCTGCTATCATTGTATTTACTTTAAGACTGTCCTTGCGTATTGTGAAACAATACGACCTGAAATTGGAACACTTTTTTCCGATATAAAAAGCGCTCGGAGATTATTTTTTTATTCTGACTTTGCTCTCTTGTAAATAACTGCATGTGTTATATTACTCATTTCTATCCAAAAGACCCTTTTTTCTACAGTAAAAAGACTGATTAGGTTATTGTCCTCTATACTGTAATGCTAAATAATCTGTGAACCTTCCGTATTTACTCGAAAAATGACATAATTTTGAAATCTTCCTAAATCTTAAGAATACTGCATCATAAACGGATGTATGAAAATGAAGAATGAACGGATGAAAATGAAGAATATTTTTATTCAACTATATGTTGTCCTTACACTTTGTTTTCGCACATTTTATTAACATATATGTCGTCGTTTTCTGTGCGAAGTTGATCAGTTTATTAACAAAAACGATTCTTATAGGAATCGTTTTAGCAGGGGTGGGGAGGTTCATACGTATCACATACTTATAATTAGCCTAAGAAAAGGAAAAACAGCTGAAAAACCTTTACTTCTGACTAGCTAATGATTTTGTAATCAATGGTGTTAGCCGAAAAGATACTTCTATTGCATGTCACTTTGAGCATTCCTTTGACCTCAAAAGACTCTCACATCAAAACTGACAGATTTCTTTTCTCTGCTAAACATTCGTTTTAACAACGTTAATGTATAAACTCTCCGATTTAATACACGGAATGAGATACTGATTTTAAAAAAAAGAAAATTATTTATCTTCCAGTATACTATTATTCATCCTATCATTGGTATAAGTTGGATTGCATTCATTTAATCAAATACAGGTATAATTTATACTAAAGTTATTACAAATAAATTGTGGATTCTTGCAATATTTGTTTAAATTACTGGAAGAAAATTCATGAATGTATTTTTTTTCTTATCAAAAATTACTTACAAACAACAATGTTCCCTTTCTTCAGACCAAACTTGCGGAACGCAGCAGCATATAATCGAGTTTCTTCAAACATCTGGGTGAAAATGATAACTTCGTATCTTCACCTAGAAAATCAAGAGTTTGAGAAATGATATACATTCTTATTAAAAGTGTATTAATGAGAAAACGGCAATTCTGTTCAATGCAATGATAAGACAGAAATATAGTAAATGCTTACAAGTTTATTTTATTGAGATCATTCTTTTCAATGCATCACTTTGCGCTCCTTATATGAAGGCACCTCCTCTAAAACCACTTTTCTTCCATTTACAGCCAGATTGGTGAAACTGACCATTAAAAAAATTATGGAACCTAAATATTAGAATATCTTCATATCTGTAACGTGAAGTTTTGTTGTTGTTGTTTTCCAACGCACTCCAATGCTAATTCAAATCCCTTTTTATTAGCAAGACAGGAAGCTACGCTTATATAAAGTGGTTGCATTAACCTTCGTATCATGTTAAAGGGCATAAAGGTAAATGCAAAAAAAAAATGCATTTTGCTTGTAGAGTTCTGTTATAATCCCCGTTAGACTTATAGTTATTCTCGGTCATTACAAATAGTTTTATGTGGCTTTATTTTTCATTTACTTATGTATGTTTACTAGAGACTTCACATTTGATACTTGTTATATGTCAGGATTTGTCCCAAGAGAACTCAGTGCCAGAAATTTTATTCAATCAACCGATATATATATACTTCTTATAACATTTCTTTCTCATATTTCTTGCTTCCACACCACTTCCTCAGTCCAATCTGTTGGTTGTATAAATGGTGCTAAGTATTTAAAAACTTAGATAATAGAAAGTTTTTTTACAAGAAAATTATTATGCTCTGCTTTCCATTATTCTTGATGCATTTTTTATGACAAACAAGATGTACCGTGCATATTTACATGGTCTCAGGCGAAGAAAGCCTAAGCATGAAGAACAGATCGTCTGCGTCTGTCGATCTCTCTTTGACTGCATTCTTTTCACCTTCCTCTATGAAGGAGTTCTAATATTATCTGATTTTTCATCTGAGATGCGATAGCAAATTCCTTCTTCATTGTTACTGAGACATTTTTTTAATCCTAATATTTTTGTGAGGCTTAGTTGGCAGTTCTTAAATCTTCTTCAAAAAAGGTCTTTTTTCAACTTGTTTTGATTGCGAAAGAATTTACGCGTATAAAAACGACAAATGGATTTTTTGCAACCTATCAATTATACTATGGAAAAAGCACTCAAGATATCCACAATATATTTTACTCCTTGTATATATACATGGCATCCCTAATATATCGGTATGATCTACTAGACATATGGTTCATTATATGATACAAAATTATATCGGATTTCTATTCTTTCTCATTTGAAATTTGTGCATAGCTCGTAACTCGGTTTCTTTCGCGTTTTTCCTTTCAACCAACACACTTAGGTGCTTTAATATGTTGTTATTTGAACTGAAAGCCCTTCCAATAGACCTAACGTGACTTTTGTAGATTAGATTAGAATTAATGAAGTCATGTGAATAGGTTTAAGCAATTATATTTATAAGCATTGGAGAATTTAATACGAGATTAGTTGGTGGTAAAGACATTTGTGTCATACATGCGCTGAATAGGAACTGCAGGAGTGAAGATATAAAGGATAAATATTTAAAATATATACTTATACACATATGAAATACAAATATACACATGTGAAACACTCGTGACATTCGGTTGAAAACCAAATAATGGAGAAAATATTTTTCTTTCATATGACGTCTATCGAGCGTAATTTGAAATTCATACGATCCAAATTTGTTATTTTCGTTTACCCATTTCTATTCATATTAGTCATATGGATCAATTAAAACCACTCTGGTAAAATGTTATTTTCTATTTTGCTAAGAAAAAGACAATTACACAAGTTTGAAAATGTTATAAGCTAAAGAAATTTATCTATTTTTGAATAATTAAAAAAATTAAGATTCCTTTATTATTATGTTTGAAAACTATTAAGAAACTAAGTATAGAAATAAGTCAATTAGACCCATTCAAGATAGGAAGATAAATAAATAAATTTTATTGCAAGCTCACTGTCTACTCATAAATATCGAATTATCAAGCAATAGTTAAAATCGAAACTGAATATCTGTTGAAAACTTTTTTGCCATTAGAACAGTTTCGATTTTATATAATTTCCTTATTCAAATGCGATTAATCGAAATAAAATTTTATCTTTCTTAATGAAGCTTAACAAACTGTGAAAAACTAAGGTACTACAACGTTTTAAAAAATAAGCGGAAATGGCCTGTATAATTGCTAATCTCTAAAGCCATGCCAATGACTTTGAAAGCTTTACATTCGTCTCGATATTTCAATAAATTTCCTGCAAAATTGAGTTTTGTACCTTCAAACCATTTGGGCGTCTCACCCATTGGAATATTCAAATCTATTACCTGGAAAGAATAATAACTAAACGTTATTTTAGGAAATTATATATACATACAGATTTCTTAATGACAACCATTGCTTTTAATTGAAAAAGTACGGACTATTTAAACTTGGCAAATATTATCTCCTTTTTTCCTGTCTGAGGCGTCTACGTTACCTTTACTCGAAAGTACTTTTTAAATCACTATTCCAAAATTTGAATTTCATTAAAGGTTGTGCACAGGATCAACATACTACAGGATTAATAGATAAATATTTCGCATAAAAATACCTCTATGAATGACGACTTTCTAACCCTGAACCACATTTAAATATTCTGTCGTATACACGTTATTATATATATTTCTGTTACAGTAAGTGACATAACCTTATACGTTTTTTTACATATCTTTTCGTAAAAAAGACTCATAATATTTAAAATATTAGTTATTTAAACATAAGAACATTTTCATCAATATTTTATGCAATAATCACATATAAGTATTTTACATCATTCGTTCGATACTTTAAAAGAAATTCACAAAAATTCTAATTTCCCTTTTACATTTTCAAAAAATTCTCAATCTCTGAAATTTTTGATATATCAATAGATAGTACAAAGATTAACGAAATTCATAATACCACTCACTTATATCTTTCCAAAAGATATTCACTATATGTTTTGTAATTTTTCGTAAGTCGATAGAAAACTTCAACATCTTTTATTGGCTAATTTCTTCCTCGATCTTTATTTGTATTTACCAATTATAGCATATGATAAGATCTATTAATTAAACAACTCATTTTACATTACAGGATGATTGTACTGTCCTCCAATTATTATTATTAATAATCATCTATAGGATGATTATTATGTCACTCGAGAATTCTTATTCTTTTATGCAACATAGTAAAGATAATATTAGACTAGTCACTCGTTTTAAATTTAGTATAAATGCCAGTTATTTCTATATCTGTACATTATGTAAAATTAAGTGTTATCATTTGAATAATCTTAAGTACATTACTTCAATTTCCTTTTTTTTTATTTCAAGTATCACATTTGTAGATTATTGTTTTTTCCTAGTCATTTTTCGGGATATAACATTATTTTTGTTGTAGATTATACGTTGAAATACATTCTTTAATGTCTATTGTTAGTACAATAAAAAACATCATTTAAACAATACAAAGCATTTGAAACAATTTTTAATAAAAATTTATCAAGTCTTTTTAGACACTAACTTACTATAATTTTTAATGATATAATAGTTCAATTCCCATCATAAATATTTAAATATTGTAAGCAAGCTTAGATATGCATTTTTTGTCATTTTCTTTTTTCCTAAAATTACTTTTTTTACATTTTTAAAATTTAAATTATTGAAATTTAATATTAACTTTTTCCTTTCGTTGGAATACCTTTTAAAGTAAAACACGTATAAAATTCATAAGTACTACAATTACATCCTGTGTAAAAAGTATGAAACAGCTATTAACTTTTAAAATGATATCAGATTTTTAAGTCTGATACCGATGATTCTGTAATCATTTTGGGGGGGTCATTATAGATGCTTCTTAGTAAGGATGGTGTATTAGACATCATTTCTGTAATTATGTGAATATTTGGGTATCCGATACAAAAATCATAAGTTACGGTAAAGAATGGGTGTGCACTGAAGTTGGAGTGTCAGTCTAGAACTAGGGAGAAGGTCATCCTCTTCACTTGACCGAGGTTCAAAATTACGAGATCCGTCGCCAATAGCCCTCATGTTGCTTCTAGTGCGACGTTAATAAAAAAAAGCTAAAAAAACTAAACAGTCTATAACTAGTTCAAAAGCCCAAGTATACTGTTCATTCTAACTCCCGAGCTTCGGCGGCCACACGTAAGCAACCATTTCAATCCATGATGTATCTCACATTCGAAGAAAGAAGCCGGTTGAAATGCATTTGGATTCTTTGAGAACTTTTTCCACCTATGAACGACTTCAGAGAAATGAAGATGAAAATCTGACAGTGTTAAATCAGGGCAATGCAATGTATTGTTGATGATGTCTTAATGGAATGAATCTAAAGGTTACTTTGAGTTGTTGGGTGTGAAGTGAATATGCATTGACATAGAACAAACACACTTTCTATTTTCACCCTTCTTTCGCTCTGTATCACCCTCCAAAGTTTTCAGCATCATTCGGCATTTATTGTTTTCCCCTTAACAAAAATTCAATAAGGACAATCAATTTACGGCCCAGAGAGACATGGTACAGAAATGTTTAAGTCGAAACATTGGTTTTGAAATTTTTTTTCTGAAAGCTTTACACTCACGACACCACTTTCACACATTCGTACGATTCACTGCGAAATTTTGTAAGATCACGTTTCGCTCCCCGAGAAGAAACCGGATTACCTTCCTCAACTCGCAGCCAGTTGGATTCGGAATCGAAACACTCATTTCAACGCGGCACTACCACAAGAGTTTTCACCCGATTGAGACAAACGAGCAAGCATTCTACTCAATAAAATTTGTTCTTGAACACAATGCAGTCAAACTTGTAGAAAATAAAATTCTCTTTGAGCTTCAGGTTTTTACTTTCGGGACACCCCTAGAACTTTGATCGACATTAAAAGGATAAAGGATGCAAAATGTAAATTCCTTGGTTTTTTTATAAGGTCTTCATGAAATTCAGTACATTTAATTTGTAATAAATATTTGCACCGACTTATAAAATATTCGTAATATTCGTTTAATTTGTATATAAGTTATTATAAAATATTCGTAACTTTTGAATGTTTAAAACTTTTTACAAATAAATTTAAATTTCTTTTTGATATTTAAAATTTATATTATCATAAGGTTTCTATTCTTACTTAAACATGAAATAAAACATTGATCACTTTATAATTTAATTATGAATAAAGGAGAGAAAATTTGAAATTAAATCGCAATATTTTCTTCTGAAATTTAAAAAAGCAAGTAAATATTTTTTTATTGCTAAATTTTTGATCAAATAATCAAAATTATGTCTGATTCTTATCATTCCACGAAAAAATCTGACTTTAAACTTTGAGATTTTCAAACAAATTTTGATTATCTAATAGGTAATGACGCAGCGAGAATAATTGATTCATCGATTTTGTAGTTTTGTTGGTATAAAATAGATGGATCTGACGTATTTACTTAAAAAAATAGTAAGAATCATTTTTTCTAATTAATGCGAGGCCATCTTGATGCAAATGTTGAAACAAAAAAATTTTCTTTAACATCTCAAACAAAAGTAATCAAACAAGATACTACATATCCTGTGGTTCATGAATGTCGTAACTCTGATTATTCTGTTAGAGATCTCATGCCTGATATAAACATTTTTAATGAGGCTGTTTCATGTATTACGATACCTGATACAGAGTGAGAGATATCTTTATCTGTTTAGATATCTAAAACATTTAGAGATTAACGAGATTAACTAACGAGACTACTATTTTTCAGAAATATGCATCACTCTGGTTTACTTTTTTATTTTAATTAGTTTTAAAAACATATATTCAAATACACCGAAATCATCTACATTTGTTTTCTATGGAAATCATGTGATAATTTGACATTATTAACGTATCGTACACCTACGTATCGTATATAAAACGATATATCGTATATAAACGATAACTACATATCGTATATAAACGACACTAACGTATCATATATAAAAATCTTTGACTTGAAAATCTGAGTAAGCATTTATAATAGTTTTAAAGCACTATGAGTGTGTATATTTCTTTACAAAGTACCTAGTATTTCTAGTTATAAAATAATTCATAATTTTAACATTTTGGTTTAGTTGCAATTGTGATAGCAAAAAATTCGATTATGAATTAAAAAAAATAATACAAGAGAGAAAGCAATTTTAATAAAAATGAGTTATTTGTAATGAAAAACACATAGGAAGTTTTTATAATGAAAAAATTTATATAAACCAAAGAATATTCAAAATAAGCAAATATTTTACACTTACAATACTTGAAAAGAATATCAAATATGAAGTAAATCTGTTTACGACTATGTTGTATGATGCAAAAAATATTATGTAATGATTACTTAGAGAAAATTCATTATTTAAACTTAAATTTGTAAGGTAATCTAGTAATAGAATTAAAATATCACATTTGTGGAAACATAGTTTTCGGAATAAAAGTCTATTGATACGAACTTTTTCAGTTTTACGCACGCACGCACACACACACGCACGCACACGTATAATACACCACAAACATATATATATATATATATATATAACATTTACATGTTATCACTATAATATAAGTATTCCGAAAATGCCATAAGGCACCTAACACTGATTTTTCTTTCGTATTTACTTACGTAATACTTATATAACAGTCTTATAAATATAATATATATTATAATATATTATTCACTCTTATATTATAACGTATATTTCATAAACTTGTGTAAGTAGGTACCTATTCGCTGTATAGTCACAGGACTTGTAACTTGCAAAAACTGCCACATTTGATACCGGTAGCAATACTTGTCCAGGCATGTACAAAAGCTTTGCAGAGACGGCGTAAAAAACTATTACGTTTTATGTACAACTATTACATTTTGTACAGGAAGTTGTAATTACTTGCGATACATAACATTAAACTTAATGGAAACTTAAACAAAATTCAATAAGAGGGAGCGTTGCATTTAATTTCTTTTCATTCACTTCCTTAAAAGAAAGCTTCTAGTTTACATATGATTGATAAATATTATGAATTTTTGTTAAAATATTACTACTCATTCAAAAAAAATTTATGCTTTGTACCGGTACTATTCACCTGTGCGAAGATATTAAATCCAACATTGAGCAATATAGAATTTTAATTTCAAATAAGATTAATGAAACATATCAAAATTAGATAAAACTCTCTTTAAAAAACTATAATAAGCGCTATTTTACAAACTACAATTTGTTTTTTCCTTGAAGGAAAACTTGAACTTCGCGTAAATTTGTATTTAAAATTTGGACGTCATTAAAAAATTTTTTCGTTCAGCCTGGATTGGTACATTTTTCAATTAACCTGAATGAAAGATGGATATATTAGCTACTTTTCGTTTATAACATGTTATTTATAAAAATAACAAATAACAAGTATTAATGATACACGTAAACAGAAAATAATATTAATATATTTCACGAACAAAAATATTTGAGAAAACCAGTTTGGTAAATAATAAGCTTTTCTTACATTTATATAAAAGTTTAGTTACTGAAAGTTCTTTTATACAGGTAAGATAAGATTTCAATTACACGTGCTTTTTACTGACATAAATTTATTATACGGGGATATTGCTGATGTGTGTTACCCTAAACATTATTAAAATTTACTAAGTGACAGAAATAAAATATTTATTTTGATTCTAAAATAGATACATTGATGTGAAACAGACACATAAGAAAATTTTAAAAATTATTTTTCTTATAAACTAACTCGATGCTCGTTTTCCCACAATGTCATTAATTATTTATTCAGGAAAATAGTTGTCGTTGATTCCATCAAAGTATTTATAGGCTCTTTTTCTATTGAAATCAATACTAGCGAAGAAAATATTTCCTTTGACTGTAATACATATGACACCTGTTGTCAAGGAAAAATTGTGTAACCCACTCTTTGTATAGGAGAGGGATTGTTTGTGTAATGAGAAAAACGTAGCCTGAACTCGCTTGTAAACGAGTCCCGAAACGTAAGTAAACATCTTTGCTTTTGTTAAAGATACTGAGTTGGCCTTATACCCACATGATCACTACTGAACTCTCCAGTAGTTAGGAAGTAAGAAAGATAGATCAAAGATAGATAAAAATATTAATAACTAACAAGAGTACATATTTAATGACAAAATTGACAAAAGACAGAATGCAAACAACTTTGACTTGTAAAAACTTAACTACAAAAGTTAAAAACCCATTTTGAATATAATAAAACACAGAAAACTTGACCAGTCAGTCAAAGACACAGATGTCAGTACATTTCATTCAGCTTGTAGCTGCCTCCCTGTATTTTTCGTTCCTCACTTCCAAAACATAAAAGCATTTTATTAATGAAATATAATAACGGAGCAGTTTTAGTTTCACCCACATGCCAAATTTGACGCCATTTTTTTTATTTGGTGCCGAGTATCGTGTTTTAAAAAAGGGTTACCATCCAAATTTCCAACGAAATTCCATATTCAAAAAATAAAAATATTTTTTTCAGATTTATAGATATTTTTAAGAGTACTAGGACATGAGAGTGAAAATAAAATACCGAGTTTAAGATTCTTTCTTTCTGTGACATTAATGTCTTATAAATTATTCATGCAACTTAGGAATTTTTTTTTGCGTACCTAATAATGATATTTTAATCATTTTATTAAAGTGTAAAAGAATTTTTAGTCAAAAAGTTCTTCTTTCCCTTTAAGTTGAATATGGACATGATTTTTCAAATATATTTGCATTGAGGTGCTATATATATATATATATACACCTACAAAATATTTTACTCATTATTTAGAAAAAAATTCACTAGATGTAGGAAACCTGTTTTTTTTTTTTTGATAGTGTATATTTTCTTTAAAACAATTGTTAGAGTGCCATCCAATTGAGTGTGGTATGGGTTAATACAAATTATATTATCAATTACCGCCATACTTGACGGTACTTTTTGGCGAAAAATTTGGTTGGGCGATAGTAAAGGTTAGCCAAAAGTTTTGTTATAATCTATATTATGTTCCAGTGTAGCATCCGATGCCATAATGTTTTGGTGTTTTTAGTGTTTGCAGATGTTGCTTAAAGTTAAGTTCATTTTTGACCTGAATGAATCTAATAGTATGACTTACTAGCGTCTGTTTATTGTTATAGCATCCAACGGAAATACTGTTCATCATATGAAAAGTGATTGTCTGGTGTTTCACCACTACTGTCTTATATTTCTTAAGTTATCTGTTTTAAACTCATATGACTTGGGTGGGGGGAGGGGGAGGAACCACAGCTTGCTGGAGTTATAATTCAAAATTCGATATTTATATAATAAAGGTTTTAACGTAGACATTTCATATCTTAGATTTTTTTATAATGTGGCCAAAAAAATGTTGCAAAATGTAAATAAATATTTATAGTACAGTATATTCAGATTTTATTCTGTGCATGAACTCCAAGATTCATTCATACATAATAAATAAAACAATTTCATTTGTATTCAATACAAGACACGGACACTATAGTTATTTTAATTTATTAAATTGTAAAAACGCTTTTACATGTTCACTACATGTTACATGTACAGGATAAGGCTGAGCATATTATCTAGTCATTTTATTTGACATGTTAAACATTTTTATTTACAATCTAATCACATTCATTCATAAAAGTCCTGAGCTAAATATATATATTTTTCAATGGACTTTGTAAGATGGTTCTGATATTATAAAAAAGGTTTAATATTTGTATGTTTATTTTCACAATTTAACCACTTTATTCGTGCACCTCTTAAAGTTAATTAATGTTTTTAAAAAACATGCTTGTGCCGAGATGATTTGCAAAATAAAACCAAGGCTCTAGTGGTCCTGGAAGAAACAAGAATCCCATTTGCATGGCAAGAGCAATGTAACAAATTATTAAGCAGTATTCCAGATCTATAGAATGAAAAATTTTCCATTTCTCAAAATTCTGTTTTTACCCCCCCCCCCCGTGCCCCGACTGTATAATTTCTATGAAAATACAATTTTAAAAATTAACATTTTACACATATTTTTAAAAATCAGATTGATTATCACTAATAGATGTTTTATTATGTGTCTTGTTATATATTCACGATATTCAGAATTTTAAATTTTGATCTTCATTTTACATTAAAACATAGGAGTAAAAATTGTATTTGATTAATAAATATTACTTTGAGAAAGAGAAGAAAAAAATTTAATGCTAGGAAATCATTATTAAATTTAAAATTGAAAATAGAATTTACATATTCACATATGTTTTCCTTAAATACTGTTGATTCTTTTTTTAAAACATCATAATCAACTCATTGTTAAATTAATTAATTTTGTTTGCGAAACATATTAAAAAAACCTTTAATTCAAGGTATAAAATTGCGCCTGTTTAATCATTATATAACTGTAACAGCTTAATTATGTATCTTGATTAAAAGAGAAAATAGTTTAATCCAATGTTGCTTTATTTTTTTAAACAGAATCCACCTGATAAATAGAAAATGTTTATATATATATATATATATATATATATATATATATATATATAT
>BMAW01064846.1:873215-899265 GCA_019974015.1 Nephila pilipes | reverse complement strand
TTAGCTTACGTATTGCTACCGACTTATAAAATATCTGTAATAGTTGTTTAATTTGTATATAAGTTATTATATCATTCGTAACTTTTGAATGTTTAAAACTTTACAAATAAATTTAAATTTTGATATTTAAAATTTATATTATCATAAGGTTTCTATTCTACTTTAAACATGAAATGATGACTCTACTTATAATTTAATTATGAATAAAGGAGAGAAAATTGAAATTAACCGCAATATTTTCTCTGAAATTTAAAAGCAAGTAAATATTTTATTACAAATTTTGATCAAATAATCAAAATATATTCATCTATCATTCCACGAAAAATCTTGACTTTAAACTTTGAGATTTTCAAACAAATTTTGATTATTCCAATAGGTAATGACGCAGCGAGAATAATCGATTCATCGATTTTGTGTTTGTTGGTATAAAATAGACATCTGACGTATTTACTTAAAAATAGTAAGAATCATCTTTTCTAATTAATGAGGCCATTCCTGATGCAAATGTTGAAACAAAAATTTTTAACATCTCAAACAAAATAAACAAGATACTACATATCCTGTGGTTCATGAACGTCGTAACCTGATTATTCTGGTTAGAGATCCTCCGATATAACATTTTAATGAGGCTGTTTCATGGCCATGATACCTGATACAGAGTAGAGATATCTTTATCTGTTTAGATATTCTAAAACATTTAGAGATTAACGAGATGATAACGAGACTACTATTTTTCAGAAATATGTAATCACCTATTTACTTTATTTAATTAGTTTTAAAACATATGACTAAACACACCGAAATCATTCATACTTATTTATGAAACTCATGTGATAATTTGACATTATTAACGTATCGTACACCTACGTATCGTATAAAACGATATATCGTATATGTAACTACATATCGTATATAAACGACACTAACGTATCATATAAAATCTTGACTTGAAAATCTGAGTAAGCATTTATAATAGTTTTAAAGCACTATGAGTGTATATTTCTTTACAAGTACCTGTATTTAGGTTATAAAATAATTCATACCTTAACATTTTGGTTTAGCTGCAATTGTGATAGCAAAAATCTGATTATGAATTAAAAATAATACAAGAGAGAAAGCAATTCTGCATAAAATGAGTTATTTGTAATGAAAACACATAGAAGTTTTTATAATGAAAATATAAACCAAAGAATATCTCAAAATAAGCAAATATTTTACACTTACAATACTTGAAAAGAATATCAAATATGAAGTAAATCTGTTTACGACTACAGATGCAAAAATAATTATGTAATGATTACTTAGAGAAAACTATTATTTAAACTTAAATTTGTAAGGTAACTAGCAATAGAATTAAAATATCACATTTTGTGGAAACATATGGAATAAAGTTCATTGGATATGAACTTTCAGTTTTACGCACGCACACACACCACACACACACACACACACACATATATATAACATTTACATGTTATCACTATAATATAAGTATTCCGAAAATGCTGCAAGGCACCTACTCTTTTCTTCTGTATTTACTTTACGTAATAATTTATATAACAGTCTTATAAGTATAATATATTATAATATATTATTCAATTTTATATACCCGTATATTCTATAAACTTGTGTAAGTAGGTGGTACCTATTCGCTGTATAGTCACAGGACTTGTAACTTTCTGCAAAAACTGCCACATTGATGTCGTAGTAATACTTGTCCAGGCATGTACAGCTTTGTAGAGACGGTGTAAAACTACATTACGTTTTATGTACAACTTATTACATTTTGTACAGTTGTAATTACTTGCGATACACATTAAACTTAATGAAATCAAAATTCAATAAGAGGGAGCGTTGCATTTAATTTCTTTCATCTCCTTAAAAGAAAGTTTAGTTTACATATGATTGATAAATATGAATTTTCGTTAAAATATTACTACTCATTCAAAAATTTATGCTTTGTACCGGTACTATTCACCTGTGAAGATATTAAACCAACATTGAGACATAGAATTTTAATTTCAAATAAGATTCACGAAACATATCAAAATTCTGATAAAACTTTAAAAACTATAATAAGCGCTATTTTATTAAACTACAATTTGTTTTTCCTTGAAGGAAAACTGAACTTGGGTGTAAATTTGTATTTAAATTTGACGTCATTAAAAATTTTTCGTTCAGCCTGGATTGGTACATTTTCAATCAACCTGAATGAAAGATGGATGGCTTAGCTGTCTTCTATAAATATTATTTATAAAATAACAAATGTAACAAGTATTAATGATACACGTAAACAGAAAATAATATAATATATTTCACGAACAAAAATATTTGAGAAACCAGTTTTGTAAATAATACTTTTCTTACATTTATATAAAAGTTTATTACTGGAAAAGTTCTTTTATGTAAGATAAGATTTCAATTACACGTGCTTTTTGTACTGACATAAATTTATTATACGGGGATATTGTTGATGTAAAAGTTAATTCTAAACATTATTAAAATTTCTATGATGAAATAAAATATTTATTTTGATTCTAAATAGATACATTGATGTGAAACAGACACATAAGAAAATTTTAAAATTATTTTCTTATAAACTAACCGCCTGTTTTCCCACAATGTGTCATTAATTATTTATTCAGGAAAATAGTTGTCGTTGATTCCATCAAAGCATTTATAGGTTCTTTTCATTGAAATCAATAGTTGAAGAAAATATTTCCTTGACTGTAATACACATAGCGACACCTGCTTGTCAAGGAAAATTGTGTAACCCACTTTGTATAGAGAGGATTGTTTGTGTAATGAGAAAATCGTAGCCTGAACTCGCTCTTGTAAACGAGTCCTGAAACGTAAGTAAACATCTTTATTGTGAGCTAAAGATACGAGTTGGCCTACATGATCACTACTGAACTCTGTAGTTAGAAGTAAGAAAGATAGATCAAAGATAGATAAAAATATTGGCTAACTAACAAGAGTACAATATTTAATGCACAAAATTGATAAAAGACAGAATCAAACAACTTTGACTTGTAAAACTTAACTACAAAAGTTAAAACCCATTTTGAATATAATAAAACACAGAAAATTTGACCAGTCAGTCAAAGACACAGATGTCAGTTACATTTCCATTCACTTGTAGCTGCCTCCTGTATTTTCTGTTCCTCACTTCAAAACATGTTATTTTATTAATGAAATATAATAACGGAGCAGTTTTAGTTTCACCCACAAATTTGACGCCATTTTTATTTGCGCTTGAATGTGTTTTAAAAGGGTTATCCAAATTTCAACTTGGAATCTCATATTCAAAAATAAAATATTTTTCTAGATTTATAGATATTTCTAAGAGTACTAGGACATGAGAGTGAAAATAAAATACCTTGAGTAGATTCTTCTTTCTTGACATTACATGTCTTATAAATTATTCATAACTTAGAATTTTTATGGTACCTAATAATGATATTTTTAATCTACTTTATTAGTGTAAAGAATTTTAGTAATTGCTTCTTCCCTTGTTGAATATGGACAGATTTTTCAAATACTATTTGTTGAGGAGTATATATATATATATACACCTACAAAAATATTTCACCATTATTTAGAAAACACTCACTGATGGTGAGAACCTGATCTTTTTGATAGTGTTATTTTCTTTAAAACAATTGTTAGATGCCATCCAACTTGCGTGTGGTATGGGGGTTATAAAATTATATTATCAATTACCGCCATACTTGTACGGTACTTTTTGAAGTAGTTAAGGCGATAGTAAAGCTACACCAAGTTTTGTTATAATCTTATGAGTTCCAGTGTAGCATCCGATGCCATAATGTTTCTGTTTCGTTTGCAGATGTTAGCTAAAGTTGTCATTTTGACCTGAATGAATCTTAATAGTATGACTTACTAGCGTCGTTATTGTTATAGCATCAACGTGAAATAAGTTGTTCATCATATGAAAAGTGGATTATCTGTGTCTCTCACCACTACGTCTTATATTTCTGTTATCTGTTTTAAACCTATGACTTGGGTGGGGAGGGAACCACAGCTTGTGGAGTTATAATTCAAAATCGATATTTATATAATAAAGGTTTTAACGTAGACATTTCATTATCTTAGATTTTATAATGTAATCAAAAATGTTGCAAATGTAAATAACAATTTATAGTACAGTATTCTAGATTTTCTCTTGCATGAACTCCAAGATTCATTCATACATAATAAAAAACAATTTACTTTGTATTCAATACAAAGACACGGACACTATAGTTATTTTAATTTATTAAATTAAACGCTTACATGTTCACTGGCATGTATGTACAGGATAAGGTCTGAGCATATTATCTAAGTCATTTTATTTGACATTTAAACATTTTATTTACAATCTAATCATCATTCATTCATAAAAGTCCTGAGCATATATATTTTCAATGGACTTTTAAGATAGTCTGATATTATAAAAGGTTTAATATTTGTATGTTTATTTTCACAATTTAAACCAATTTATTCGTGCACTAAAGTTAATTAATGCTTTAAAAACATGTTGTGCCTAGAGATGATTTGCAAAATAAACCAAGGCTCTAGTGGTCCTGGAAGAAACAAGAATCCTCTTGCCATGGCAAGAGCAATGTAACAAATTATTAACAGCATTCCAGATCTATGAATGAAAATTTTCCATTTTCAAAATTCTGTTTTTAACCCCCGTCCCCCAGACTGTATAATCCTCTATGAAAATACAATTTTAAAATTAACATTTTACACATATTTTAAAATTAGATTGATTATCACTATATGTTTTATTATGTGTCTTGTATATATTCACGATATTCAGAATTTTAAATTTTGATCTTCATTTTACATTAAACATAAAAGAAAATTGTATTTGATTAATGCACAATATTTTTGAGAAAGTGAAGAAAAATTTAATGCTAGGAACCAATTAAATTTAAAATTGAAAATGAATTTCAGACCACATATGTTTTCCTAAATACTGTTGATCTTTTAAAAACACTAAATCAACTCATTGTTAAATTAATTAATTTTATTTATGAAAGCATATTAAAAACCTTAATTCAAGGGTATAAAATTGCGCCTGTTTAATCATTATATAACAAAATAGCTTAATTATGATCTTGATTAAAGAGAAATAGTTTAACCTTAAATGTTGCTTTTTTAAACAGAATCCAATCTGATAAATAGAAAATGTTTATATAGATATATATATGTAAACTATAATTCAGAAAAGCTGAATTATGCATTTTCTGAAAAGCTTAATTACACTTTTTACTTTTCACATTTATTTTTCAGAGGTTTTAGAATAATTACAAAGTAGAGTAAATGTTGGGGCCTTTATTTTTAACATGCTAGAATCAATACATGATCTAATGATACGTAATAATATTTATATATGAAATAATTTGAAATTCAAAATAAACTTAATTATAGCAAAAAGCTGAAATGGCAGTTAACAGTCCAAAAATGCATCTGTTTAAAGCAGAAAATAATTTAAAGCTTATATCGGAAGTATACAAACGCCAGAAGCAAGTTGAAATAGGCTTAGCTTACCGAACGACATTTTATACACAATTCAATGAGAATAATACTATAGTTATATAAAAATATACTCAGATTATTTCCTACGAATGTAAATAATTGAATAATGTAAGAAATATGATAATATTAAAAATATAATCGTAATAAAGTTGATATACAAGATGTAAGCAATTGGAACATAGAGAAATTTGATCTGAAATTAGTCCCTTAAATTATGTTTTTAATATTACATAAGTTTAATATGTGGGTAAAATTATCAATTATATTCTGTTTATTTTTAACGACCAAATTAATGATACGATAAAAGTGATAAAAGTTTACCTTATTTTAGCAGATTATTTAAAAAAAGTTAGGTATCTAAGTAGATAGCATAAGACTTTTTACGCTAAGTCATTCGTACGCATTTTAAAATTCATATGTTCCTCCGCATGTAACGTGGTATATACAAAATATAGTTCGAAATATTTAAGCGAATCATGTTTGTTTTTGAACCCCATTCTTTAAAACACGTAGCCAGTACATAACAGGAACTTTTATAGTCCTTAATATGAATAATAATTTTTTGAGAGTGTTGATTTCCCGTTTTTCTTGGTTTTGAATACATACAATGTTTTACATTCGATAAAGACATACGTTCAAATCTAATACAAACATATTCATTTCAAAATGAGTACGTCTGGGTATTCATTTTCGAGTATTTCTTTTTTCTCCGTGTACTCTTTCCAAGAAAACGTGAATTTAGCATTAATATCATCATAATATCTTATGGGAAACTCAATGAGATGATGATTGCTGATGTTTTTGACTAAACTCGCCATTAATGTTGTAAGAAACAAATTGAGTGATTTCGAGTAACGCTTATGTGGTTAACATAAAGAGATTAGACTGCCTCTCATATCCTTCGATGTAACATAACCGCAAACTTTTATTTTAACTTAAGGCATCTAGTTCTTTCAAAATCTGTTATCTAAGCATGCGTCAAAGTGGACCAGCACAACATGGAAGCCTTTAAAATCTATTGATTTGATACATCTGTATAACTCATTTAAATTATAAATGAATGCCATTTAGACTCTAACTCAAAATATCTCTTTGAAAATTGGTATTACTTCTTTCAAATCTCGCACTAATTCATTATAACTAAATTTCTGATTACAATGTAGTACCGCAATATTAACCGGACAAGATATTATTAAAATAACCTCTCCTGTGTCACGAACTGACGTCAAACTGACATTTCGAATTCTTACAAATCGAATCTGTAACACCACTTTCCACACGTGCTCTCGTCTACGCCAGCTCAATTGACTCTCAATTCTCATCATCGCTGTTGCCACTGATTAATAAAAAAATCCCCATGTATTGTGACGTCAAACTGTCTGGAGTGGAACCAATTCCAAAACTGATTATTGCCAAGGAAACGAATTTTGAAACGACACCGTAGGACATTCGATAACAGCGCAATTAGTGCGAAGCTAGCCTGGGATTGTTCATGCCTCCCATTATGCCATTTCCTCTTTAAAAAACACCGGCGTCTATAAAGAGATAGAGTGCTCTTAACGGCAATTCAGTTTCAACAAAGACCACCCAAAAAGAAAACATGCTGCTGCTTCTGAGTGCCATACTGGGATGTCTCGCCTCATCTTCCATTGCATCCGAAGGTAAGATGAATTCTGGTAAATTAACCAGTGATCGTTTTTGTAAGCAGTTGGTTATTGATATTATTATATTAACTCTTTCAATTATAAATATAATAATACGAGTATATAATAACTAAATTTCACAGTCAAATGAAGAGGAAGACAGACGAAGCAAATTAATTTATTTATATTCAAGTTATGAATTTTTAATTTCCCACTTGAAATATTAAATGTAATAATTTGTGTTATTTGTTTATTAATAATTCACTCGGATTCGAGTGAGTAGAATAGCTGGAATTAAGATTTCGATTTATAAATTATTAACTTATTTTTATAAGATTCCTACGATTGCTTTTTACATTACGAATAGCTGGTTTAGTCATCTCTCTCAGACTCTCTATCATCGACAAACTTACTTGTAAAAATCAATATTAAAATCTTTGTAACTTATATACGTATCTATTCAAATTAGAATATAATAATTGATAATTTATTGGAAGGGATTTTGAATCCAAACACTACCAAAAAGAAACCCAAAAATTTAGATAGAGCCTAATGTCGCATCTTCAACAAGAAATTCTCTATTCTGTGGTATCTATTTTTAGATATCATAATTTTTCGACTTTTGAGGCAAAGGGAACCTTACATTTGAATTGCACGGTAAGCAAATGGATTTTTAATATTTTAAAGTGCTCTAGTAATCCTCGAGTATAAGTAACCCCTCATTATTTTATGTTTAAAGTAGGAAAAACATTTTTCATCAAAAACATTTTTTATTTCAAAATATAAGAAATTATTTTTATTCATCATGGAAACCATTAAGCTTCTCATTAATCTTATCTAAAACATCACAATTAGCTATATAAACTAGTTCATTGTCATTTTAATTAGGGAATATTGTGAAATTTTAATGATTACTAAGAAATAACGGAGAAATATCCAGATATAATTTATTCTGCATATTAATTGATCCTCATGTACATGATGTTGTAAATGAGTTCAATTAACTTTGATTTGTTTGATTTAAGAACGCTTATCTGGAAGTAATCCACAGTTTCGTAAAGGCTTAATTATTATTCCGAGACATCGCATTGTTTCAAGTATTACTAAAATATACGAGATAGAAACTTAGTTTTTATTTATTTTATTCTAAAGACTTTCTGCATTATCACCATCCAGAGTTATATATTTCCCTTAGCATTTATTGACCTTTTGAAAACCTTCATTGTTGAACTCAGTAAATTGAACACTTTATTTTCTACAATACGGGTTACTTCAATCCTTAGCTTCCATAAACCAAATAAATGAATATTAATGACTGTAGGAGGGGGGCTGTATTATGTACATAATGATCAATAAATATGTAAAATAAACTTTATCCAGGTATTTCAATTATTTATTAGTAATAACTGAAACTAAAATATCCCTTCGTTAGTAACCTCGAGTATAAGCGTCCATTGATTTCTGGTGTTTAAAATTTGAAAACTTTTTTCACACATCAAAAATATTCATTTATTTTAAAATATATAAAAAGTGATTTTTTATCATCATAGTGAGCGATAAAATTCCTCATCACTCTTATCTAATTCATACAATCATCAACATAAATTAGTTCAATATCATTATTAAGTCACTCATTGTCTATATTGTTCTTTATATCGCGCCATCGCCTTATAAACAAATACTCTTCTCTTACAAGAACATATAAGTCATTGGATGCCAATCCTAGATTTGGAATGTTGTGAAGAATTACGTTTCGAGATATCGTGCAATTTGCTAATATCTATAATGCTGCCATATGTAAGAAATACCCTATTTTGGGGAGACATTTTTTTGACAAAAAAGTGGTTGCGAATATACGTTAAAGTATGGTAATTGTGTTAAATTTTTTTTTTTGAAACCTGAAGTGATAAGCGCTAAAAGATAAAATATTTTACTGTAAGCACTTTTTTGAATTCTTAAATTTTTTTCTTAATTTCATTAATTTATATTATACCTCTTCAATAGTACCTAAAACACCGTTATGCTTCAATTTCCTTTCGATTAAATCAATATTCCTCATAAAAATAACTAATTACTCGTATGTATATACTGACTATTAAATTCAATCAAACAAACAAAAATAAAGAAATCGAAAAATAAATTTAAAACTGTAATTTGAAAGGTTAAAATTTTGGAATTATTAAAACTTTTGAGTGAAATAATTTTATGTGAAATGCATATATATATTAAAGTAAACAGTTGCAGATAATAAAACTGAAGTGATGCTATTTGTCTTTTCCAGAAATTTTATTTAAGAATTAAAGATCCATTCGAGAAAAAATTATTATTTAATTGCGCATATTGCGTTCAGTTGTTTACTGTAAGCAATGTATGCTTTTTTGTCAAAATGTTACTTTAAGCGTTACATTTGGGTTTGCCTCATTTTCTGCAGCATTTTTTCCATTTCCACAGAATTCGTTTATGAATTTCTTTCAAGAGATTTTACATTAATGTATTTGTTTTTTGTCATTGGACTGACAGTCAAAATTAACACATCTATTGGCAATGCTAAGAAAGCTTTTCAGTCTGGCATAAATATGTACACGGAAATATTCAACAAACAAGAAAATTTACTTTTTTTTTTCGATTTTCATATTTATTATCTTTTTCCGAGAAAGTAGTCGGAAATGTTCCATCGAAAACGTAGCCAAAAGATGATATTTGTTAGCTTCATTGTGCTTTAGATATAAATTAGAAAATGAACAGAAATAACATTTTAAAAAATTATTTTAGATTTATCTTTTTTCCTACTAAGCATAATTTCCTTATATTTCAAAATCACAACAATCAAAAATGAAATTTAGAGCTCTCGATTCACTGCTCACCAGACCGTAACCAGATTACATTTACCCCCATCTCCTTTATTCGTGTAATAACGCAATAAAATTAGTTTACCAATCAATCTGATCTTAGAGCTCTAAAAATAATTTGTTTCCTATTTGAAATAGGCCGAATACTTTATTTCTTTGCAATAGTAAGGATTTTTTTCCTTTTAAAATGATACATTGAAACTCCAAAAGAGTATTTCGAGATTCAAAACTACCCTTTTACGTGAAGTAATTGTTTCCAAAAGCAAAATTTGTGATAAATAGGATGTCAAATTTTTTTAAAATTTACTATCATGGAACTTCTTTATCTATAGTATTAATGCTTGGTGGTGAAGACTAAAAGTTTTAAACATTCCAGTAGTAATTCTATAAATTGAATGCTCCATCCCTAATAAATAATTAAATAGTCACTAATTATTAAAATCAAACAATGAAGGAACGCAAATCCAGTTTATTCTAATCTTAGAAGAATTAAAACACGAAATGTGCTAATTATCACATCTGTGGATTCTGTCTTAACACTCATCCGAACTAAAGATGAATGTAATAAATAGTTACTTATTTTTAATTACTAACCAGTTATGAGTCATTAATAATACTTTCAATAAGGGACCGACTATCTGTCCATATCCTAGCTTTTCACTAACATACGGTGGGGGCGATAGTTAAGAGTCATGGTCAAAGCCTCGAGGTTGGATGTTTTCGTCAAGTAATGGGTTAGAGCCTTGATGCCACTAAACTCCTACTGAGTCGCGGGGGGTGATGCACGTTAAATATGTCGAGGATCAAAGTCCTACCATTGGTGTGGTGTGGAAATTTGGAGAGGGATTGTAGAGAGAGGTGGCAGAGCTCAGGTGTCTTCCTCGTCACTTGATCGAGGTTCAAAGTTACATGATCAGTCGACAATAACCCTCGAGCTGCTTTTAGTGCGACCAACCAACTAACAATCTCAAGAACATTGAATTATATACCTCTTTACTCTTATAAGGGTATGAAACAAATCTAAGTTTTTCAATGCAAACTTTCTATATCTACTTACTTCCTCTACCACTAATTCTCATTTTAAGCTCTTCACTCTTTATAAATGAATCACGTCTGTCTTATTCACGAAACTGCATTATTTCTGTATTCATTTACGCAAGTCACTGTTCACTTATTGGAAGAGGCTCTTTAATCAAATAACATCACATGAAAGTCCTCGAAGGAAAATATGTGAGAGAGCAACGTTTTAAATTGACTTTAAAAAGATTTTAACTGGAATCTTAAATTCGCTGAAACAGTCAACAAGCAATTCCTCTAAAGTAAAAGCAATTCTTCTAAGTGTTTTTTCCTCTAAAAGTAAAAATTTGTATTAAGAAAAAAGAAATAAAAGTGATCCTGAAATTGTACACAGTTTCATTATTATTATATACATTTCTCTTCCATTCGGTAAGAGGTCCTGCTTGAGAACCAAGAGCTTAGTGGTAGGAAAGAAGTCCCATAAATAAAGAGCGAAACTCTGAGATATCCTTAAAATGCTATTAAAACCTGTTATATTTTTCTTCTATTTGTTGAGAATAAATTGTATTGTTTTGAATTTATTGTATTTCTTAGGAATTGTTTTTACTTAATGTTACATAAATTATAAAAAAAAATTATATTTCTCAATTATCTAATTAACTGTAGATTACATTACAACTTTCAAGAATATTTTATATTGTCAAGAATTTTATCTCAATCAACCGAAAATTATATGTTAATGCGAAATTTTACTTGCGCACAGTGAAATATTTCAGAAAAGTTGAAAAGAAATGAGACAGGTTTAAAATAAAGTTTTGTCATGAACAACTAACCGATAATATATGTTCAAATAGTAAAATAATGAAATTGAACATCTACTGGAATATAATCACGTCTTGACGCATTAGCTCTTATAAAAATCTTCAATTCATTGAATAATTGTACAATTTTCATTTATTATATTAATTTCATAGTAACTAGCTCACGGTATTAAATTGAAGCATTACAATTTATTTCTTTATTTACACATTAATATGACTAGTTTATTTACACTTTAGTATTTAGTCTACTGAGATCTCAGAATACTCCGGAAAAAAGTCAAATTTTACATTCTAATAAAATCTTTCAAATATGTATCGAATGTTTATACTTTCTTGTGTTGAACTATAAAACACAAATCAAAATTTTATATTTCTCAACAAAATTTTATTTTTTTATACAATGTGGGGCGCTCGTTACTCATGATTTCTTCACAAATTTTACTAAGTCATTAGTAATATAAGAAATCAAATAGCCTCAGTTTTTTGAATTATATTTATTATTATCTCAGAATGATAAGAAATTAATACTAGTTTTATGCATGGTAAGCTGAAACTTTCATGCGTCCTTAAACAATTAATTAATTGAAAAAGTTCTGCATAAAACTTAATTAAATGCATTGGTGGAACAGAGTCATGAACAATTACGCTGGATTCAATTCTATCCTCCCAGTCAGATGACCGATTAACCTCTGGGCATTAAATGCCGTATGCACGAACTGCTCTTTGCCTCCTAACTTGAAATTCTTCGCTGTTTATAAGCACTTTCAATTTCGCGGTTCCATATCATTTATTCACAGTGCTTTAATATATTACGGCAAATTTATATAAGTCACAGTTTATTCATTATAGGTTCTCAAATCGAATTGTATCGTAAAAGTCCAAGGTTAGGTTAGGGCTAGTTGAAATGGATTGCATCCTATTTTAGCCCACGCCTTAACAAAAGAAAAAACTGGCACCAAAGTGGGCGATAAATGCATCGATTTAGCATCTGTTGAATGCATTTTTATTTGAATCTACTATATTGCAGCCCTACTTATGCCGTTATTTGGCACTTTTTTATTTTTATTTGCCAAATTCTGTATTAAAATAGCATTTTACCGTTGAAGGGAAGTACGTGTAAGAACCGCATTACAAGCGAAAAGAAAAATGGATTTATGGCATAGAAGACTATTATATTCTAATTGTAGACTAAATTAAGGCATTCTTTCCCTTGTTTTGAATTAAAAAATTTGCATGGAGAAATTATAACTTTTTCTTTACGTTTTATAATAAACAGGGAGAATCCTCACTGAAAGGGACTTGAGACGATACCTATTTGCCGACTATGACAAATTGGTGAGACCAGTTACGGATCCCAGCAATGCTATCGTCGTGTACGCTTCCATCACTCCTATAGCCATAAAAAGCCTGGTAAGTTATACATTATAATTTTGATAACTAACATTTTTACTGCATCCTTAATTAAATTATTTCAAATCCTCTGAAACTGAGATGACTTTTGCAAGAAAAAATGAGCTTATCTTCTACCATATGTATTTAAATAATTCTGACTTTTTTTTTAATTCGAAGCAAAAGGATTCATAATTTTGCATTGAGATATGTGTATAATTATATATATCTCCGTTCATACAAAAAGAATAAAGTGTATGAGTATAAATAACCATGAATGAACATTTAATAATAATAGCCAGATTTCCATTCGTTAGTGTACCTACTTTTAGGTAGATCTCGAATGAAATCCTCTACAATCAGACTATGAAAATTTGCAGAGGATTTATCAGCCTAACTTTCTATACATCCATTGAATCAAAACACTTAAGTTTAATGAAATTTGAAAGTGCTTAAATTTCATGATTCAAATTTTTTAAAATTTTTGTACAATTATTGTGCAATATCTGAATTTTGTAACGGTTTTTTTTTTAAAAAAAATTACATTCCCTATATAGCTAATAGCCTCCTTTTAAAAAGTAGAAAATATCAGCATTATGAATGCGGAAGAATTAGGTGAAAGTTTACCAAAATTCTAAGACATACATTCTGAAAAAAAAAACCCAAGCAAAGATATTTTTCTCTATGGGTGGCTTGTTTACTCATAATTTTAAAATTTAATGTCCTTCCTTTCTAATTAATCAAATCTCATACATAATACATCATTACAATCAACGAAATATCTTCTAATTTTTAAGATCAAAATGAAAAAAAAAATTCAAAATTTGAAGTCTTTTACTGTAGCCGTTATCTTAAAATTAGACCAAAAATATAAAATTCACTATCTTATGGCCCTATTTGGTGTTTATAAAAGTAACTTTTTTTCGTTTATTTAAGGTAAAATTTACAACTTTATATTCTATACCACATGCTCTACAGGAGCGTTTCTTGGAAACTCAAGAAGAAAATTTAATTCATTAATTCATTTAACGGAATTTTAATTTAAGAATTAGAAAATAAGTACTTTCAGGAGAAATAATGAAGGCCACATGTACTTACAACTAAAAATTTAAATTATTTAGGAGAAAACTTTTTTTTAAATGACTTAAAAAGTTCGTAAGAAATGTTCTGAAATGATTAACGTATTACAAAAAATTCATGTTTAGTGGTTTTGAAAATTTTTTGAATAAAATTGATGATAAATTAAATTATCAGCCCTTCAAATGCAACTGCAAATCAAAATACGAAATAACTTTGGAAAACTTTCACGATTTGTTCATTTCTATATTTATCTATAATTTGAATCCTGTGAGGATGTGGGGTCGGAAGGAAGGATCGACATATTCAAAAACACTTAATTTATTTACTGCTCAATTAGAAGTCTATACTATCTTTCCTCTCCCCCTCCCCTCTCTCTTCTTAAAAGCTTATACTATATATATCAGTCTCAATTTGCATGAACACGTTCTCTTCTTCGGAGGCTGCTTTCTAATAAAAATAATTTCTAAAGCCCGAAGATTCCCCTAGAGGACTGTTAGTGATAAGATCACGGATGGAGCTGTCACAATCCCAATACTTGAATATCTTATTCTGTTAACAAACCATTAAATGCTAATACAAACCAATAATTCTCAAATACTTAGGAAGAATTGAAAGGGAATTTCGAAAATAAAAATAAAAATTTCTGTAAGAATAAAATAAATACTATTGTTAAAAACTGTTCAAGAGTCTTAAAAATACGTAAAAAAAAGCAAAATAAATAAACGAAAGACCAAATAAACCCGATTTTTTATTTAGTTTTAATACCACGATCATGGCAAATATTGAATGAATGTGTAATGCCTACTAACCTATGAGCCAAAATATTAAACAAACTTAATAATGTTGAACTTTTTAGTCTGAACTTTGGATTTTGATGCTATATTTTGCCTGCTTGTACTTCATAATTCCTCAAAGTAGCAGTCTACGAAAGGAAACATGAATTATAAGACCCTGAAATATAACATTAGTTTTTCTTGTAATATATTAAAAGAAAAATCTTATTTCTTAAGAAGATTATTTAAGAGAAACCACTATTTCATTTAATAACGATGACCTTACATATTTTTTTTTTAAAAAATTTCAACCAAAACCAGGAAATTACTGCATTTTCAGATGTAGTATTTTCCATCGTGCTCTAGTCTCTTTATCTCCCAGTAAATTATTATTATTATTTTTTTCTGAAATATTATATGATTTTTTTACGAGTATATATAAAAGAAATAATTAGCATTCTTAGACTTCCTAGATCTTGACAATAAAATAGACAGCCAATGCTTTTATATTATTAAAGATATTACTAAGTTCCTTATAGGATGGTTCAAGAAGTACTTGAAGTACTCGCATTTGAAGACAGATGGCCTCATTAAGATTAACTAATTGTTGTTACCATTGGGTACTTTGTCTTCTTTTCAACGGATCAAAAACTGATTTGACGTTGACTCGTAAGTTAGTTTTGAATCGGAAGTCATTTGCTGCCGAATCAAAATTTGATTGCTGCCGCTTCGAGTTGTCTCCGGTGAGGCCTTGATTCATCATTATGCACCGAAAAACAAGCTAAAATCAAAACGTTGGGTTGCTTCCAGTGAGTCTTTTCCCAAAAAGGAAAAGTTGGTCTAAAAAGTTGTGATGAAGAATTTTTGAGTTGCGAAAGACGTCATGATCACGAATATGAGTAAATGAGACTTCGACAGCTGTTTAGTGTGTCGTGATACTTGCTAAAAACAAATCATTTTCGAGACTACGAGAACTATCTCTGGAACTTTCTACGGACGCATTGAATGATCCTAAAATTAAAAATTATAAAATATAGAAAATAATAGTATGGAAATTTTATCATAATTTTTTGAATGATCCCTTTAATAAGATTTATTTTACTGAAAATTTTGATAAACATCCGAAATTTCTTCCATTTAAAAATATTACACCTAAAGAAGCTTTTTAATACAATGAAAAGATATGTTTTAATAGTATAAGATAGGGCATTGAGAGATATTCTGAATATGGGTATAATTTATAATCTCATATATTTCATTGGAAGAAGAAGGAATTTTTATGAGGTCATTAATTTTGTTAATCATAATGTTGTGTAATTTTGCTTCCCATTTGAAGCATTTAATGAATATAAGTACTATATTATTAAAGATATTTATGATATAAATTTAAAAATTCTTTATTGGGTTAAAATACATGATACTCAATAACGAAATTTAGATTTACAAAAAGCCTTTATTATTTGTTATGCTGACAAATGTAAAAAAAAAAAACATTATACAATTATGTGAGAATATTGTTATAATTTAATAATTACTGAACATATATATAGAAGAGAATAATAGTTTAGAAAATAATTTTAGTGACTGAAACTAATAATAGAATTACAGCTTTAGAAAAAAAAAGCTAAGAAATTAATAAAATTATCTCTCGTCAGAATAAAATTAACTTTCGTCATATCTATATCATTCCTAAATTTTATTCATTTGCATTCCTAATTCCCCAATGAATTTTGAACAATCGTTAACTGTTACAATGTTTATATTACAAATGTAATGTTATGTACAAATATAACGTGATTTATATTACTAATGTTACGAAAAAGGTAGCAAGATACTCCAAATAAATTTAATATTTTTAAAACAATTTATATGTTTTTAAGAAAATAAAATATAAAGATTAATTTGCAATTCATAGCTACTTATATATGATTTTAGAGACCTCTTTAATTCGATAAACATAGATGATATTGTTAAGTTATCGTTAATTATTTATAAGTATTATAGTATTAATAATTTATTTATTGCTATTTAATTAAATTTCAATTTTCTTTAAATTCAATATTTATTAAAGATTCAAATTTAAAAAACTTTAATAAATATTGAAATTAGAGAAAATTGTATTAAATATAAAAATTGAACATTTAAGGAAATTATGGGTATTCCACAAAGGGTGCTGGGAGTAATAATTTGGCTAATATCTCCTTACACCGTTATCAACATATGTAATTACATTGATAGAAATAATTTTGTTATTTATAGATGTATTGATGATCTATTAGTTTTGAATAATAATAAACTTTCTGTAGATGAAGCTAACTTATCTTTTAATCCTATTCATTTAAATCTAATTCAAATTGATTATATAAAGTATGAAACAGAATATTTAGACAAAAAATTTAAAATTATAGAAAATAGAATATACAGCAATATTTATGACACGAGATATAGTTTTAAATTCCATATTAATAAAGTGCCTTTCTGGAGTATCTGCCTATATATATCTATATTCAGATACATTTATTAATAATTATATTATTAGAAATGATAATTTAGTAAATTATTATAAATTTAAAAATATTAAAAAAAATAAGTTTTTCACTTGCTGCATAAAACAAATTATCCTATAAATTTTAGTAAAAATTTAAAATGATTCAGTCTAATTAAAAATAATAGGTATATATATTTTTAGTTTATACAGTCGAAATCTTTAGTTTTGCTAAAATTTTGTGATAGATTTTTTCTTTAATATTTTGTTTTCTATTGGAAAAAATTATTTTATTTTAAATTTTGGCCACTAGAGGGAGACACAAATTGCTAGCACTCTCTCCTTTAAGAATTTTAATTGTCTTGTTCATACTATTTTATGTTTTTTTATTGCAAAATTATGAAATTTCAGAAGATTGCTCGTTTTAGATTTTTAACTAATTCAAAAAAAAAAAAAAAAAAAAAAATTGAAAAGCGATTTTCCTAAATTCTTTCGTTTTGTACATTCATTCAATAAATCAATAGCTTGGTGCTTATGCAAGGCTCATAACGTCATACTGGAAAGAGCAGAGAGCAACATTTGTATGAAATAAAAGATATGTTTTCATTTCTTATTTTAAAAAAAATTAAGTTTATATTAGTAGGCTTAGGTTACTTTTAAGTTCATAGTTTTTTTACTTTGGTTTTAATGTATTTATTTATCGTTTCTCATTTTTCTAATTTGGAATCCTATTCTTATCTGAAATTTTGATTATTCTTGGTTTGTAACTTTATTTATGAAGTTATTACTGACATTGTGATAGTTGATTCATTAAAAGTCGTTTTAATCATATTTTTCCTATTTCAAATTACGGGTAAGTATTTGTAATAGTCTCCATTTTTATTTTTCATTAATTCTTTTCTTTTTCTTTTTTCTTGAAATTCCCTGGATTTTGGGTAGTTTTGTATTTAAGTTGTAATTTTGAATTCCTGGATTTTATACTTTTTTAATTAAAATTATTAAGTAAAATTTATATTTCAGGAAATTTATGCTTTCTTTTCATCATAATAATTTGTATGATTTGATTTAGAATCATTTTTTAAATTTTATTGTATGGTTATTTTAATAATTTACAAAAATGCTTCATTTATTTCTGTAATATTTATAGATATTTTTTTTATTTATATATATATATATATATATTCCTGAGATTAGTACAGTATTAAATAGTTTCTGATACGGTTATTCATAACATAATACTGTTTTAAGAAAAAGGCATGAATTAAGTTATGTGAGTGTTATCAGTAAAATTGTACAAATAATAATACTTTATTACTCACATATTTTCAGGATGAAAATGATCAAGTATTAGTTATGGACTCCTGGATGAAAATGGTAAGCACAAAATTTTTAAGACAAAATTATTTCGATTGTCATCTAATTGTGTGCTCGTCAAATAATTTCACTTTTTAAGTGTCACTTAGTAATGCACTAAAGAATTTTTATAAATCACTAATAAAAGACCTGCATTACTTCCCCATTTAAGTAAATCATATTTGAGTTTATTTTCACATTACACGCACACACGTGTTTTGTATATATTATGTGAAAGTAGCGCAGTGTAAGAGAAGCTGAGGGGGAGGTCGGGAGGCCATAGTGGAAGCAGTACAGAATTGATTTCTCCTAAAACCAGGGAAGGATATACATTGTAAAACACAAGGACGCTGGAATGTTATAGAAGTGAATAGTTGATTTCCTTTAAAAACTAGAGAATAAAAAAAAAACTAATAAAAATACCCTTAACCTTTAAAATAAGATTTAAAAAATAATATACTCACTTAAGTGCTAGGGCACTGTACTTTTATTGTGGTGTCTTTGTATTTGAGATTCAATTTATGTATTCGTGTTTGTAAGTGGCTTTCGTCCTCCCAACGTTAATAAACGTTAATATTTGTGAATCATTACTTATTATTATTATTATTATTATATATATATATATATAATTGTGTATGTGTAAGGATTTCACTTAAAAATAATTTAATTTCCTACTTTTTACTATTCGCTAACTCAAAGTAAAGTTTTCATTCTTATTTATTGATACGATTTCAATTTAGTTCTTAATTTATGCAATCACGCTCTTGCCAAATCAGATTTTCCCATGTGATCACCCAACAATAGCGATAATCCCTGCTGGAATTATCGTCTCCATAAAAGTCTCTCAAAATCCCTTTATCCAATACCACAAGATTGCCACATGATCTAAAGAAAATTCCCGCATATAAATTCGACGTAAGATAAAATTTAACCTCTTTCTCTTCGGCCCCACATAATGCTGCTGATCTTCTCAAAATTTGACTATGACTCGTGGAATCTTATTGCGTTCAGCATCTGTATGTAAAGTAGCTTTTTTTTTTATTCGAAATGAATAAGTAGACTAGTTGTGGAAATAGTGTTCTTATTCTAGCCTTGAATTCTAATAGGCCCTGTTTGCTCATCCATTAAATAATATATATATATATATATATATATATATGGGATGGCCAATGTTACTAATTATTCTAATTAAAGAATCAAACTTTTAACTTTTAACTTAAACACATTTAATATTGATGTTTCATATTAACATAAAATTGCACATACACATTTCAGACATTTCACAATAACATTTAAAAACATAAATTATTAATCGTCTTTAACTTCTAACACAATGTAGCGTCGAAAAATCTAGGAGACATCAACAAGGTCGTCTTTCTCGTTTTGATGACTCAACTCAACTCCACTTCAAGAGCGGGCTCCCTTCAGTAGCAGAGGTAGCGCCCTCTATGATCGGTTACAAGACCACACACACATACGGGGTGAACATAAAAATAACCGGACTTTTGCTATTCTGAAAAGTCAATTTATTAGGTGTTTTACAAAATTTTTTCTGTCTCTTTCAAAATATTCTTTATTCAAGTCTGTGCACTTTTCCAATCTTCTTTCGTCCTGTTTGAATCACCTCTAGAACTTTTCAACTTTGATATCGTTCCGTGACCACTGCTAAGCTGTTTTGCAGCTTCCACATCATTGAAACATTTGCCTTTTAGATTATTTTTCATTCTTGAGAACAGAAGGAAGTCACACGGGGGTAGGTCTTGTGAATACGAAGGGTGTGGAATGATAGTCAACTCCGGAGAGCCCAAATAGTGGCTCACACACAAGGGCGTGCTTGCTGGCTCGTTGTCATGATGGAGGAAGCGGTCATCTGATCCACAGAGTTTCAAGAGTTCCTTTCACTCTTCCTTCTTGAACATCTTAAAACTTACAATTAAAAGTGTTTGTCAGTAGCTTAACCAGATGGTGTAAATTCACGGAGCACAATTTCACGAACATAAAAAAAGACAATGATCATCATTTTAATTATCGATCTCAATTGCCTTGCTTTTTATGGTCGGAGGACCTGGAGTGTCTTCCACTCTCTAGACACTTGCTTGGTTTCGGGGTCATATCTCTCTTAGTAACATCAACACTCATCACCTTGACCTTGTTAAAAAGTTTGGGTCAGTTTCAATCTGATTTCTTAAGTCCAGGCTCTAATTCAGACAAATAGTTTTTTTTTATCCTGTGTAAGCCACGAGGAGCAAATTTAGCTGCAACGTCTCATTTGCAAATCCTAAATCAAAATCTGTTGGCACGAGCTCCAACTTACTCCTGTCTGTTTTAAAATTTCGTCGATCGTAAAACGTTAATATTAATTGATTTTTGGTGAACTTTTTCAATGCTTTTGTCCTTTCGAGATGATGGCGGACGCCCAGAACGAGCAAGATCTTCAATACTCATTTCACCACTTCCCAAACACTCAAAGTCTTGTACGAGTCTCGTATCATCCTTCTTGAAAGCCTTCTCAAGCATTTAGCAAACTTCCGTTTCCGTCGTTTCAAGCTGGAAGCAGAATTTCAAACACACTCTATGTTTAATTAAATGTGCCAAAACGATTTCTCTGGCTGCAAACGAGAATAGTTAAGAACAATACTATTATCATCACATGTTACCGTCCAAAGCAGATGGCGTTTGGTCAATAGATTTGGGACGGTGTTCACGAAAGCCACCTGGATAGAGAATTCTATCCTACGCAAAGAAACGGCCACGCGCTTTCAATCCGATTTTTTTTGGGTCCCCATACCTGACAAATATATATACAAAATACCAGTAATTTTCATTAAGGTCTTTTAAAAATTATTTGGGACATAAAAATTACTACTGAATAAAAGAAAAAATCCCGGTAAATTATTAGCTTAACCGAAAATCGAATTGAAAGTATTACCCTAAGTTTAAAAAAAATCGAATGAAAAGAATCCAAAAATTAACTTAAATACAATCGTAAAAGTCATAGCAAAATAAGAGAGATGAAAGAAAGTAAAATGATTTATAAATTATAATGTGATATGTTAGAACATTTCATATTTCTTAACTTCTATTTTGCACGAAAACTTAGCTTTATTAGTTAGAATTTTTAATTAAATAATTTATGTGAATAAAATCTGAATTATGTTAGTTATTCAATTTCTGTAAAATAAATACTTTTCAGATTTTAATTATTCAGATCCCGCAAAATATTTTTCAGATTCTGAAAAAATTACTATGCTCTCAATTGCAATTTTTCCATAATGGATCTCGAATAATGCGAATTCAGTATCACAATAGTCTCAAATAGCTCTAGTAGTATAGTCATCGGAAAATAAACAGTCTCATGTCCATTAAATTCATTCGTATTCTGCATTTTTGAAGGAACTTAAACTGTGATATTAATGAACTGCTTAGTAAATTTAATTAATGAAATGAAACACTAGAGAAAAAAATCTCTGTTCATGTATATCATGTGTTTACTTCAATTGTTTTTAAACAAAAAAGTTAAGCCATATTTTAAATTTTGTAAAATTCTAAGTAAATTGTTTGATATTCGTATTTAAAACCTCACCTTATCAATGCTCTATTAATTTTCCTAAAATTTATAAAATAACATTACTTATCTAAAAAACATTTAATTGTAATCATAATATATATATATATATATATATATATATATATATATATATATATACTGAGAGAAAGAAAGATTGTATTTGATCAATTATATATACATGAATCGTGAGATTCTATTATGTATATTTCAGAAATGGAACGATGAATACCTGAAATGGGATCCTAAAGAATTCAACAACATCACTGTTCTGCGTATTCCCCACACCGAAATCTGGAAGCCTGATTTATCCATCTACACTTCGTAAGTAGTTTATTGACTTATGTTGAATGTGTATGTGTTCCAAGCTACTAACTGTAGTTATTTTATACAGAGATTGATTGAGGGTTATAAAGACATCCTCGATTAATCAATGTAAAGTATTTAATTACATTAAATGTAATTTTAAGAAAAACAAAACCTTTGTAAATATCAGATCAATCTAAGATTTAAAGATAGAATTATATCTGGGATTAGTAGATAATTATTCTATGTTAAGGGATCGGTAATGTTTTTCATTACTATGTTCCTCATTTTCAAAAACTTTCCATTTTTTGTTAGTTTTAAAAGAAACTCATATATTCAGATTGATATATTTAAGATCTTATGAATCTACACAAATCATATAACCTTTAACAAAAATGGGGTAATCTTTCACTCAAATTTTAATATTTCATACCTCATTCTATTCTGTCATTTACAACTGAGAATCAAAGACGGAATAATGGATTGTTTGTAGGCATGACATGTAATCGTTTTTCCTAGAATTCAAACTCAGGTTGTCTTTTATCAAGTGTTTCCATTCAATTTTAAAAAGTAGTTAACATTTTTATAATTAGTGTACTAATTGTTTATCATCCACTCAAAGATGTATAATTTGAGTTATTTTTAGAGAATTCCATTACTGGATCAATCTCTATTCAATTTATATAAGTGATTATTCATCCAATACATATTCAAATATTTTTCACTAAAAAACTACAGCCGTTAAAAATTTATGAATATTTTTATTCCTCTTTCTTATTGTTGGTAGATATACATAACGTAATACGAAAATTATACTAAATACGATTTTTAATAGAATACATTATAACAATTGGTGAAATTAAATTTCACATATATATTTACAGTTGCTCTAAATGTAACTCAAAATTGCATGGCGTAGAAACTTATTACTGAGGTACAAAAATATCATTCTCTCTCAATGAATTTCAATCCATTTAAAAAAGCTTGTGACGCTCCAGTTTTGCTATTGGGTGCTTTAAGATGGCTGCAGAATTAAATAATGAAAGAAGGTCGTCTCAACTTTACTATATTAAAATACTTTAGTAATTTCTGCGAAAACAGCAAAATTTATATATTTATTTTTTGGTCTACAACTGGTATCAAATCAAATATATAATCAGGAAACAATTTAAGAAATAAAAATGTATACTGACTATTTAAATATTGTAGAACGTTTCCCTTTTTAAGTTTTTTTCTCTCCTCATATTGATTTTTTAATACTTAGGACTGATGATTCTCTGTTTCCAACATCCAACACTCTTGCTCTTCTTTACTCCGATGGGTCAGTGTTGTGGGTTCCATTTTTCCAGATTAAGAGCCGCTGCCCAAGACAAAAGAAACAAGAAATGAGTTATTTTGATTGCAACTTACGCATCGGTTCCTGGACGTACAGTTCGGATCTTCTGAATCCTCAACTGGACTCTACTGAGGTAAAAAAAACAGTCGTCACAAAAATCTTGAACTATCTTAATAAAATAATTATATAATCGTAATTGAAATATATAAAAAAAGGTTCATAAAATATATTAAGATCCTCTTTAGACTATATGTTAGACTTTGTACTAACACTCTTACATACTTGCGATTTCATCTTATATTACTTTTGTACAACTTTTCTTAAACAGAGGGCCGGCTCCAAATAAGATCGTAAGACGAAATATTGAAAGGCTGACTGAGAAAATTTACTTTAGATTCATGAATATGAAAAAAAAAAACGTTTGTCGGGGCTTATAAATTCTATATATACTTTATTATAAAAATTATGTTTTCTATGAGACACATTTTTAAAATCATAATAATGGGACGACACCTCAGCTATAATCCCCTCATATTTACCTAATGAAAATAATACCTCGAAGTGCATTAGCCATGCCACATTACAATTTCATAGTAACACATCGATCAATAACTCCCGAGACTAACCCAGAGATGGCGCTCGTAGTAAACCAGTAACCAGGTCTTTCTAGAGTACTAACCTTTGCTTGAAACGTGTCAAAATTTTAAGTCGATCGGACCAGGAAAAAGGTTTTTTGAAGTGAAGTGAAAAAGGTTTTTTTCCAAGTGGGTGCCGCGATTGCTTTCGATGGAACAAAAACAGCAACGAATCGATGATTCAGAAAGCTGTTTATTGCTATTTACTCGCAACAAAAAAGATTTCTTGCGAAAAATGGGAACAGATGTTGGAAAAGCTTTTGAGACGATTGTATCACCCTAAAGATGTGTGATTAATAAAGAGTTATGTTGATGAATAAAAAAAAAATTTTGCAAAAAAAATGTTGTTTTCAATTTTAGACTCGGGAGTTATTGATCGATGTGTTATTTGAAAATCAAAATATGATAATACTTAACTTCCTGCGTCACATAGGCGAATATGTCTCGGCACCCCTGTGATTGTTGTATAAACGTTTTTTTAGTAGAGTTATTTGTTTCTGTTTCGTCACAAGAAAATGGTAAAAAAATACAATAATGTATTTTTCAGTTTTATTAGACTACGACTGGTATTTATTTCAATGCTGTTATAAGAGAAGCTATTTTATTTATATTTTAACTTTATTTCTTTATTCATTGTTAATAAAAAATATGGGGACTTCATTTTGATTTAACAAAAAAAAAATGTATTAAAACTTAATAAAATAGAATTTTTTGATGTGATTATTAGTGTAACTTTGTGAATTAGGTAATCATTAAATTTAGTTAATCACGTTATTTATTGATGATTTTGAATCATTTTTACAAATAACAAAACTATGACGAATGAATAGTGCCTGTGTTGGCAGTGCTTACATGAGAGAGTGTTAAATTACGCGAACTGCTTATATAGTAGAAATGTAAACGGGAAATTCCCGAAAAAAATTCTATTCACTCGGCAAATAAAAAATGGCGTTACCGATTTATCATAAGGAGAGCTATTTCAAGGAGGAAAAGTATTTTTAAAAGTTGAAGAAAAAAATTTTCGCGTTATGAAACTGAAATAAATAGGAAGATGATCAATTGATTTATCATTACACTCCTCATTCCCTCTCTCTGTCACACACACATACACAGACATATATAAATGTATGTATTACATATAATATATATATATATATATATATATATATATATATATATATATATATATATATATATATATATATATATATATATATATATATATATATATATATATATATATATATATAT
>BMAW01064846.1:804081-873205 GCA_019974015.1 Nephila pilipes | reverse complement strand
TATATATATATATATATATATATATATATATATATATATATATATATGCTCGAATTGAAAATATGAATGGGAAGTATTTCAGAGTTGTTAAGGAAAATCGCAAATTACGTTTAAAGTAAGATGAGGCTCTTTATCAGAGGTGTGAAACTTATCATTGGAATTTTATGGAAACTCGACCAATATTTAATTTATTTTATAAAATAACTTTACTAAATGAATAACCCTTATGATTACAAATTACGCTGCATTTGAAGTATTTTGATGTTTTAAAGTTTGTCTTCGAAATCGTTTAATGTTCGCCTTATTTAAGTTTCTGAGTTGGATGAAAATATTAACGCTGTCAAGATTTCTTCATTTTATACTCTTTAAATAAAATATAATTAATTTTTGATTACATATGCTTATGCATTTAAAACGTATTTGTTTTCATCGTTTGTAGGTGGATCTTTCCAATTTCCAAGATACCAATATTAAATGGAAGTTGATGTCTGCCAAAACGAACAGAGTGTCAAAATACTATCCCTGTTGCGTCGAAGAATATCCTTTGATCAACTTCAACATCACCTTGAAAAGACGCTTTATTTGAACTGACTTGTGAGCACAATCGTCAGATTATTCATGAACTTGAACATTTTGCTGTAAGTTCAGAGTATTGTTTAAATCTTGTATGATAACTTTTTAATACACACACTTGATAATTAATTCAATTTACATAAGTACCAACATCAAAATCAATTTTTTAAAAATGGCTTTGGATCATTCCAATTATCCGCATGTTCATGAAAAGTCATCAAATGATTGGTCAAACTTTGGAACTAGAATTGGAAGTACATGCACAATTCGACATGTGGGTGACAATCTACTTCTCTGTACGGATTTACATATGTAACACACTTCTTCCTAATCTACTAATAAATGAATAGTCAAAGAGATAAATCAGTTTCCGATTAATAAACTGGCTTTCAAATTTGGCACTATGGTGTTAAAATTAACGAGCAATAGAGTACCCTCTGTTACCGTAAAGTTTAAATTATTACTAAAAATAAGCTAGATATCTGGATGAAATGTATTCTGCATGTTAATTCATCCTTATGCATATAATGTTGGGAATTACAGCTATTCCAGTTGATTTGTTTGGATTCAGAAAGCTGTAGATTGAAGTAATCCGCATTAAGGAGATGATGGTTTCAGTCTGCTGAGTTTAACGATGACGGCTTTCGAGAAACGATTGGAGAATTCTATAACTCTGGCAAGATATAGTCTACTGAAAAATAAACTTTTATTTGAACACTTAAAAATTTTGGTGATGAAGAAGTTTTAAAATGATATTGAATGGACAATACTCTTTTCCCTAAGTCTAAGAAAGGTTCAAAACAGTCCACGTATAGATTTTGTGTAGGAGATGTTCGGAATGCTGCGGAACAAAATCGTTGTGTATTATGATGTACGGTGTTACACATTATTGATTATCTGGCTAAACTGTAAGCTACGCAACCGTAGTCTAATTTTGATCGCATGAGTAATTGATGTATTCGTAATAAAGAAATACGATTAGAAGCCCATGAAGTTGTAAATAGCAGAGTGAAATGTGTCTGTTTTTTTGTCAAATATATAAGTCCCAAAACTGTAATTTCATTCACTAAGTTAATTAAAATATTATTACAATAAATATCTGAATCAGGATGATCACTCCTCTGTCTACCGAAATGTACGAAATATTATTTTGCCTATTAGAAGCTGAAACAGCTTTCGTTGATCCATTTGGTAATCTTATTAATTACCTGTGGCAGCTGTTTTTCAATATTATCCATTAATTTCCCCATACTTGAAATTTACTAGTCATTAACTTTTAAAGAACTTTTACAAATAGTGGGAAATTTGAAGTGATGTTAATAATTTTTATAATGAATAGTGTAATACTCAAAACATTCTCCATCGGCATTCGTTCATCTTGAATAAAACTATTAAAAACGGATAAGATTTTAAAATGGGAATAGTGACTACATATTTCAGAGTATGAGGAATCCAAATTCTTTTAAAAAGTTTGAAAAATATTTGTAAAGAATTCTCCGACATATGCTCAATGAGATTATATTTGATATATGACCCTGGAGTATGTGTATGAGGAGGAGCATTTTCCTGATCACGAAAAATAAAATCATTATATTATGTCAAGTTGTGTCACTTCATAAATTTAATTTTTTTCTCTTTAGCTGCATTTCTTATTTTTCGAAGCTGTCGGAGTAATTATCCAAGCTTTAGGCTTTAGAATGAGACGAGATTATTGTATTTGCAATTCTATGTCTGATAATTGGTTAAAGATAAAATGTTTTGTTTATTATGTTCCTGAAATTATTTATTAATATAAATTCCAGAGACATATCTATCCTTGTCTTATAATTGTTTGTAGTAATGTTATCTGTAATATTTTCTACACAACAATTATAGGATTCTTTCTGGTTTCGTTGCTGGATTTTTCTAAAAATGGCTCATCTTTTAAAAGTAATTAAATGTCCTCTTCTGATTTTTATGTTTTTCTGCAGTCATTATTCTATCACGGTATAGAGAGATGTTTTTCTGCATATCAGAACCCATTTTAATGAATTCATTTGCGTTTTCAATTTATTACTTTTGTGATCTCCTCTGCCACCTCACCAATACTTTGAGAATATATAATATAATCAATGATGTTAGCATATTATGAAAAAAGTGGACAGTTAGAGATGTTTCATAGATGTATTTATTGTAGGGTATAGAGCTCTGTTAGATTACGGTTTCACGATTCAAGGTAACTGAAAAGATATGGGTATATTTAAAATTTCAGAAGGGTAAAATGGAAATTGAACACATTGCCTGATCTACGGAGTGAAACACTATTGGGGATGATTGAAAATAAGTCGTTTGCTTATTGTTTGAATGGTTTAAATTTACATCAGAAATGATCTTTTTTATTTGTGTTCCTCTTCGGTTACATTTTTATTGCCTCAAAGAAATCTGGGCTGTTTAAAACTTTGAGCAAAATGAAAACCGCGGGGAATTAATTGATGTGGTTATTAATGCGTTTGATATCAATGAGAGCGCTTGGAAACAGATGTAATGTGCACATAATATTGTTATTTGTATTTGAATATGAATCCTGATAACAGCGGCTTGGAGTGTTGTTTGTAAAAGGGACTAGAGGTGTCACTTTTAACAATGACATATCACGCTTTCCATGTCAGGAAACCCTGGGAGAATGCATCATTCTGGATGGTGATTATTTAGAGATATCTTACGTATAATAAACAAAAATTAAGTTTCTATTTCCATTATATTTAGCATTAATTAGATTTTACGATACTCATTATAATAATAAAAATTTTATGATGTTATCGATTGTTTCAATCTTTCTGAAATCAAACAAATCAACTTGAAAAGCTGTAATTTACTTTATTAAACAAAGCGATCAATTAACATGCAGAATAAATTTTATCCAAATACCTCGGTTATTCTTTGGTAATAATTAAAACGCACATACTCTATCCTTCAATTTCTTTTTCACTAGCCAATTAAACTCCTCAAACTCATTACGAGAATCAATAGGATAAAAAAGAAGACTTAAAACTCAGAACAAACAAAACGACGCTTCAATATGAATCATGTAAATTCACATGAACTGAAAAAAGTGAGTGACACTCGCTCGCGTGTGTTGTCTTGTTATGTGTATTCTAGAAAATATGTCAAAAAATATTCTAATGCAGTATGAGCTCAATAAACCACCAGATATAGGACCAGAATTTCGTCATTCCATTCCTTCCTCCAACTAAAATTAAAAGCAAAAATAATTTTTTTTAAGTACAAATGAAAACTTAAAAATTTCTCTCTGACTCTGAGCTTCCTCTTTGAAAAGATCTTGTTAATACTTCCGAGCACAGTCGGAGATTTTCCACAAGCACATGATTTTAATCTTATTGTTAAGTAATCCGCATTCTAATCCAATCAGTCTTGTTTGTAACACAGACTATTTTCAAGCAATTCATTTTTAGTAATACATTTTTATTAATTGTATTTAACTATAATAGTATTTAACAGTGAAGAAGAAATTATACATAAGTGATATAATGCTAATCCTAACGTGACATGAGATTGAAATCAACACACTTTACCACTCAACGTTTTTATGTAAAAATAAATTTAACTGGTCAACTTATGGGAGATAATTTAATATTAAACATTTTTGTGAATCACAGTGTGTGTGTGTGTGTGTGTGTAAGTGCTCAATAAACAACTTAATGAAGGCAGCATAGAGAATATAAATACTGTTGATAGTTTTAAAGTCTTTAAGTTAAAAGTTAATTAACGATAAACAAATGTTTTCTATACATGCTGTATGTTTATGATCCAATTTCTTTTATTTTTCAGACAAATTATTTACAGCGAACTCTGATAACACGATGGATGCGTGCATTAAAAAAATTCTGCTAAGTATCGTATTGTTAAAGCAATAAAAAATGGATTTTTTTTTAAAAAAAACTGTCTATTTTTATATTCCTATCAAACAAACCTTACAGTTTTTCTTTTTCATTAAAAGTCCCATTTGTTTTCACCTTATAGGCTTCATTAGATTGTTTTATAATTAAATAACATTACACATATACACAGTCCAGTCAAATTAATGTGGACCGCGGCAGCCTATTCGTTAAGGATGCGGATTCGTGGCTGGCGTTATTTCGGTCGAGTCGTGGACTCGAGCTCTGATGCCACTAAGGACCCACCGTATAGCGGACAGGGTGCAAGTTAAATCTGATCGAGGATCCGTCCTCCTGTTTGTGTGATGTGGAAATTTGGCAAAGGGGGGGCAGCTTAGGTATCGTCCCTTGACCGAGACTCAAAATTACCAGTCCGTAGCCCTTGCTTATCAGTGCAATGTTAATAAACAGTCATAATCAAATTAATATGACCAGGTATCAGAGGCCATAATTACCACCATTCACTGCGAGGAAGGAAGTGAAGGATGTTCTATGCAATGCTGTGGAGCACTTTTGCGTAAGGATTAACTCTATTTTTAGCTGGTACCTCATTATTATCCACTGTTCGAAGGAACACACCCGCACTATAAGCATTTTTACTACCATCATAAAATGTATATAGAATAATGTTTATTGAATCAAAAGCATTTAAACATCTAGGTCTTTTAAAACCTGAAGTAAACTTACCTCTGTTATCCAAGATTTAAACTTTATTTCACTGTCTAAGTATAAAGAAGCAATATTATCTATTTTCAAAATATACCTTTATTGAACAATTAGTTTCGGAGACAATGCTTCGAAGCATAAAATCCCTAAGATGTTAAATATATTATGTACAGACGATAAAACTTTTCTTCGAATGAATTCGGCAGGATGCTTTTCAATTCCTTTATTGCAACTATATAGAATATCGTCATTTTTGTCCATTAAAACAACAAGGGTGGGGTTCGGTTCCTCATATCTCTTCGCAAAATATAAACAAACATGCTCCCTCCCTCTAAAAATAAGTGTTGTTTTTTAAATGAAAATGTGATGTATATTTTTTGTTAGATATAAAAGTTATGCAATAATTATCGAAGAAAGCGTTTTTCAAAATGTTGAAAGTTTCTGGAAAATAAATAATTTATTTCAATGTGATGACATAAAACATTGTCAAAAAATAGACTGCATTCTTCAATCACCAGTCTCAGTTTAGCAGTGGAGTGTTTTTTTTTAATAACTCTTTTGTGAGATAAATAATGGCAAACATTCTCATTATCTATCATAGGAACTACTTGAGTAATATTTTCTGCTAACCACTCATAGAAACAGTTTCATAGTTTAAATATTTCTGAATACGAATTAGTTTATTTGTTGTATATTTCAATAGTTCTTCAGAATAGCCTCTACTCGTTTCCAAAGATTCTTAACCTTCAACTCGAAGTAAATGAATGTCTCAGCTTCAATTTTCATTGTTTCAAGTTATATTGTTTCGAGTAAATCTTATCGCGATACGTTTCTTTTCTTCTCTAGTTAGACTGGATCTCAAATACTGATGGTGCCTACCCATCATAAATTTTTAATTTTAGGAGAATTAACATTGAAATAACAATATTAGTTGTTGGAATTTGCTTTAATTTTCATTGTTATATTTTAAATCACTTAAATCTAAAATACTAATCTATCCAAGATTTACGGAAATAGCTCATGATCAAATCATTAGAAATTGACAGAGTCTTATAGATTCGTTTACTAGTTTATTACATTCAATTATGGGCCCACTTATCACATATAGATAAGAACGATAATTATGAAATACTAGTGATGAAATTGCTTAGAATATGCCCCTTAATGAATTTATTCCACTATTTCTTTAACTAATAATCGGAAAATAATGAAAGTTGGCGCACAGTCTATATAATCTATTCTTTACCAAAGTGCATAAAACAATTTCTGAATAAGGAATGTTATTTTAGAAACTAATTAAATGTGTCAATTAAGTTAATGATTTAATCCATACGATCGAAACTTACTGATTGGATTGAAATTTGGGTTCTTTGAGCCATTAAGACTTGAATTTACAGGCTATTTTGATTTTGAGCGCGCAATGTTAATCCTATATGGATTTATACTACTGTCCTCAAATCTTTAATACTTTATCTATTTAAATGCAAATGAGTTTATCTGAAAGAGCAAAAAATTACGAAGGTTTCTGTGGAATTAAATTTTCCCTCTAACTCTTAAAAATATATTTACCCCTATTTTAATGATTCGTTTGTGGGCTTTCCAATATTTAAAAACATTCTAAAATATTTTCAATCATTGAAGAAAAATTTAAATTTGGGGAAGCCTTGATCATTTCGGCTCTTTCGGTTGCACTATTTTGCATTTAAATAGCTACATTATAAAAGATTTAGGAACAGAAGTTGAATTTCCAAAGAATTAATATAAAGCGCATGAAATCAAAATAGCCGGTAAGAAGGGGTCTTAACATTCGTACTAAATTTGTCCAGCTGTGTTGAATATTGCGAAAGTTATTAAAATGGTCTGATTTTTCGAAGACGGTAATTATGTAAAAACAATTTGCTGAATTTGCTTACAATGGTAACCTCTTTGCCGCCGTCTCCTTAGAATAGAGATGGCGTTGCCCGGAGAACACCACTTGGAGGTGGGCTACCGTCGTTCTCCGAGGGCTGTCCACTTTCTATTTCTCAATCGGTTGGATCCGGGACAGCCCCCGAGGAGTCGGAATCGTGAGTCTTCCGACTTCTCTGCACTATCACACCATGGTAGGTCTTTCTGTCAGTGTCTCACATAGATGGAAGAAATGAAAATACGTCCAGGCGTTGATGGTGGGGGACATGGATCAACGCATCCACAACTAGGGACTTGACGCACTCCTTGAAGAATCATTCTGTGTAAAATACCTTAACTGAAATACTGAATTTAGATTCGCAAGCGATGTACGGAATAATCAAATACTTTGTCTCTTAAACGCAAAATTTGGAAGTGGGTACCGAAATAAAATTAATAAGGAATGGGAAGTGCGCCAAGTGCCTTCCTGGGAGGACTTAAAGGGTAGCCAGCTCACATTCGTGTTACACACGGGGAGAACCAGGAAAACCCCGAGCAGCCGGCCCGATGAAGAACCCCATCTTCCAGTTTAAGCTTCCACGCAAGCCACTGGTGGGGCTATAAATTTGCATTGGTTTATAGGGCATGGCCCAATGCTGCCATGTTTTTAAGTCTCAAAATTTGCATTGATTTTAAGGGCATGGCCCAATGCTGCCATGTTTTTAAGTCTCAATAAAAAGGAGTACTATTTATTTAAGTGGAGAATCCTTGTTCTGTCATGTGTTTTTAAAATTTATATCTTAAATGACGCGATGCAATAGAAAAATTTAAGATTTAAGTTTATTTTTTATTCACAATTCTATTTTTATAAAATATATATCTCATAGGTTCTTTGTTATCTAACTTATTAATTAAAAATTGACTTGAAAATAATATTGAAATTCAAGGACTATGAAAAGAATAATCTGTAATACAGTGATTAACTCAATGCATTTGAAATCTTTTAATGAATTGAGATAATATTTGCAAAATACACGAAGAATTTACTATATATATTTTGCCTTTCAGTAATAGAATAAGAAATTGATTTACTTATATTTAGATTTTAAATTGACAACGTTTTAACCTGAATGTGAACGCGAGTAAAAATCAGAATAATAAAGATTCATGGAGTTCTTATCATCCATTTGAATTTTATAATAGCCCATACATTTTATGTGTTTTTTAATATGTAATATTCTAAACACTATTATTTTCAGATATTTTTTAAAGCATGTTATTAATTGATAAGAAATGTTCTGAAAAACTTTTCTTTAGAAGGAAATAAAAATCCTATGTTAAATCACCATAAATTTAAAATGAAATTTTTTTACTGTAGGTAAAAACGCCAAATCGCAATAATTACACTGCTGAAGTGAATGTTCGCAAAACTCTTCGCAAGAATTTATATATATATATATATAGCACAGTTCTTACAAAAATAATAGGCAATCTCCAAATTACTGAATAACAAACACGGAATTTCAGGGAAAATTTAAAATCATGAAAACTATTTTGCTTTTCAGATATAAAATAATTTTTCTATGGGTCAAAATAATTTACCTGTAGTGCACTGTATTCGAAAAGGGGATATAGAGAGGTTATTTAATTGAATACGTTAGTATTATCAAATTGCAATTTTTTTTTATTTAAATTTAACATGGTATTAATAAATTTAAAAAAAAAATAGAAATAATTTTTTTAATTGAGGATTAGCTTTAAAATGTTAAAAAGAATTATTTAACTTTTAAATCTTTGCTTATTGCAGTTTTTTAAGTAAATAAAATCGTAAGCACAAGGATTTATTTTAAAATGACCCTATATAGATTTCTGTAGAGCCGTTATGTAAATTGGATTTTAATAAAACTTGGTATATGCATTATATGAACCATGGGGAAAAGATTTCTTCAATAAAAAATAATTGAAATTTGGACCATCAGTTCGGGCTGTTGAAAAATTCCTTTTACATATTAGTAAAATATTAAAAAATATTTGCTATCAGAGCCTGAAAATCCTTCTGCTTGTCTTTGTCATTGTTAATTATGACCTTACATAACAAAGATTGAGCTTTACTGGTAAAATTGATTTATTAGAACGGATGAAATAGCTTAAGTTGCACTGCGTGAATATCACCGTTTACAGAAATTACGAAAAGAGCCTATGTTTAAGAATTGTTTGAAAAAGATGATTATGAAATTTGAAGAGACTGGAAACTTCAGTGTACTGCTAGGAATAGGGCGGAAACCGGTTGCGAATTCAACGTTGGAAGAATTAGCTAACACTTTTTTTGAAAGAGTCCCCAGTTCCAGATATTCTTTAGCAAATACTCGATCGGTGTCATGAGAGCTAGCGATTCCGTTGACCATAGAATGAAAAATTATGCTACTATCTTAAAATGGTATGTGTATAAGATCATCCAGGTAGTTCAGATGCTTTAACCTGAAGACTAACATAGAAGTTTTGATTTTGCTGGCTGATTTTTGGCAAAAATGGAAGTTGATGACAAGTGGCCTGGAAAAATTCTATGGTCAGATAAAGCGTACTTTCATTTAGAGGCGGCTTTGAATAATCAAAATTACTGCATATGGGGTGTTTCACCTCCTATTGACCAGCACCAATAACCACTGCATTCTGATTACGTGTCTTCTTGATGTGGATTTAATGCTGATTTTATCTTCACACCGTTATTTTTTGAAACGCTAACTCCATCTTATGAAAAATATTTTTTTAAAATAGTAACATATATTTTTCTGCATTTAGATAAACAATATAATGTTTTAAAAATCAAATAACCATATTAATGAGGGATAATCATCAGACAAATAAATTTTTCAAAAAAGGCGTGTTAGTTTTCAACATTATTATATTTTAAATGATAGACTTAATTTATATTGATAGACCATTGAAATTTAACTCAAATTTCTGGGGGTATCAATGAAACTAAGAGCATTGATATTAAATTTAAAACTTTATGCAATATAATAAACAGTAATATATTTGATGAAAATTATAATTTTAACTTTCGTTTCTAAAAAGTACTTTACTAAAATAATATTTCACACAATTCAATTTGCAAGAGTATTATTTTTAATTATTTCTCAGATAACAGAAATTTAGTTCTGAATCAACGAAAGACTAACCATTATTTTTTTTTTATAATTATTGTATCCAAGTTGATTTCTTGTTAGTTTTTTTTTAAAAAAATACTTTTGAAATTTGTTATATAACAGACAGAGCAAATAAATATAGAATTATTAAATAAAATGCGAATACTTTTTTCATAATTTTATATTGTTAAATATTTAGCACAAAATTAAAGCTGTTTTTAAAATGAAGATATCGACACTTCTTTTTAAATCTAAATTTTGCAGTAGACTTCGATATATGTATTCTAAAAGGTAATTAATTTTTAATAGTATATTTTTAAATAAGTATCTAATTTTCTTATGAAACATGTTAGAAATTTTACTACTTTTATTTTATTTTAATTTTTTTTGTGAAATTGTATTTAGTAATTTTCACTACATTTTCAATGGAAGGGATACATTTTATTGGAACAACTCCATTTGCAATTTTCTAAAGGATCAGAATGTTGATGTTATGGTATTAAATAATTTTACTTTTACTTTCCGCTTTGTAATTATTAATGATATTTGGGATTATATTAACACATTTAAGAGTGTAATTTAGTAGCTGTTACCATTATTTTTAATATGGTATTTTCTTTCAAGTGGTCTTGTACATCAAGTTTAAAATTAATAGGTTTGAGATATTCTTTTACTATCACTCTAATCAATTGCTTAGTTTTTCCATGTCTGCCAATTTTTATATAAAATAAGAGTTGTAAAAATAATTAAGATCCTGTTAAATAATATTTATTTTGTTTCCCAGTCTATTTCCCGAGAAAGCTTATTTTAACTACTTTATAAAGTGGTTTCATATCTTCATCAGATTGTAGATGCTAATTATTAAAAAAAAATTCATGTTTTTGATTTATATAATATTATGTCTATTTTCCATTTTCGATCATTTTATTCTCATGCTCTAATTGTAATAAGCAAAAATAAATATTCAGTAGTTACTATTTGTAATGATTTTCATATCTCTAGATTTTAATTCATTGCCGAAATTTGTATATACATATTATAAGTGAAATATTAATTTTTTAAATTTGTGTTGTGGAGGGTCATGAAATAAATCTGTCTGATTGGTGACATATTGACGTGAAAGAAATGGAGCCTGATGTTAAAATGCTCCTTGCATTGACTTACCTTTGGATAAAAATAAGCTTAAAAACGGCTGGGAGGACGAGCCTTCCCAGCCGAATACTTACCTCGATTGGCTCTACCCTGGAAAGCGTAATCACTGGATTAAATTTTTTCATATATATATATATATAAGAACAGAAACAAAAGAGTTTTAAGCCTTTCTTTATGAATCAATTAGTTTTAACAAAGCTCTCCTACAATTACCATTTCACCAAAATTATATTTAGAAGAGAAACTATTTTATTCAATTCAACGATTTTATTTTCTACGGTAAAGTTTCCAATTAAAAAACAATTACAGGATTTTGCACTCATATGAAACATAATTTCAGTTTGCTTAGTGCTAAGATGTGTTTCAAATATTCGCGACAAGTTATTTATTTATGCTTATTGTCAAATGTATTTCGTAATAAATGTGCATTATATGATTAGTTCCGACATGGATAAAATGTATATATACATTCCAAAAATTAGAGAACAAAAGTAGTGTCTATGTTAATAAAAGAAGCCGGAGCAATTTAACTATATACGAGATCTTTAAAATAGAAATTAAGCTACGATTTCTAGTTAACATGCCAAACATTACTCGTAAGTGTTTTAACGTACAAATAACCTGATCATCAGATGACAAATCTTCTTAACATATGCAAGAAGTTTTTACTTAAACACAGACAAGTAAGCGCATTTCCGTATTACTAGATAAGCTGCTATATTATTCTTAATATTATAACCTTTGTAGTTTAAATAATTGAATGAATTGAATAATTCTCCATTCCGCGAACACTACAGAAGGTCTCGTTTCTTTCGGATGCCACTGGGAATCGAACTCTCTTACCTCTCGGATGGCCTCAAGCTCGGCGGAGACCAAGTTGTAAGTACCACGGGTCTTCATGCTGCAAAGAGAAATATCAATAAGATAGAGAGTTTACCAGAAAAGTACGCAAATTTGCGTATATTTTATGAAATATATTATTCTTAACATTATAATCTTAGTGAGGGGGAATTATGGATCCAAAAGTATAAAAGCGGCGTAACAGATTGCTCACAACCTCCGTATTACACACAATGGTCTAGTGTTAAATCAAATTATAGATGTAAAGTTTAGTTTTCTAACTATGGTAAACAAATGCATAAGAAATAAAGTGTTCATTTCTTTTTTCTTTCACTCTATACATTAAAGAAGAGAGATTTATTGCAGCAAAATTTGTATTCTAAAATATTAATTGGAATCGGAACGATATTAAATTTAATATAATGACATGCGATATAATAAAGACTGCTATAGTTTCACAATAAAAGCATTTTCCGTTCGATTTTAAGAGAATACCTTTTTAAAAAAAGATTTTTGGTTCATTTAGCTATAATTATTCTAAACATTAGTTCTAATCGTATAAATGTCTTAATACATATAGTAGATATTTAACGCAATACTTCAGATGCATTCCGATATAAGTACTTTCCATCTCATTTATAAAACACAATAAACAAAACAACATGTTTTCGAATTTAAAAAACTCGATATAATATTGAAGATTAATACTAAAGAAGGAGCGTTTCAAAATATTTCACAAAAACTACACTTTTCAGAGAAGTATTCAAAATAGGGATTCTTTAAGGAATGAGTTTGAATGAATTATATAGAATTAGATTTCCTATTATCAGCTAAACAAATTTTTTTAAAAGAAAGTTCCTTTTTTTTAAGGTATTAATGTCTTGAAATACGAACAACTAAAATAACATTTCTTTTTAACTAATTTGAATTTACGAATGCTTGCATATATATATATATATATATATATATATATATATATATATATATATAGTTAACAAATGATTTGAATCATATTGTTAACAAATTATTTGAAGATATCGCAGTTTGAGGCATTTTGAGATTAAGAAAATATACTTAAATCTTGTTTTTGTTATGCAAAGAAAATGTAATAGTTATGCGAGATATAACTGAAAACCACATTCTTTACTGCATACTTTCTGCTTTTCTCCAGTTGTTTCACAGACGTAAAATAATTTCTTTTAAGCAAAGAGAAGTACGTGTTTGATGTTGAATCAAATATGAATTGAAATCTTACCTTGAGAGCTTACCTGAAAGTACTGATAAATCGGCCATCATTTCAAGCACGCAATTACTTTTTAAATACTTTACGTAATCTATGTTCTAAGAAGAAAATATTTGTGCAAAAATATGAAATAACAGTTTGGTTAGTTAACTGAAACAGTCAAAAAGAGAGAGATATTTTTCTTTTCTGTAATGCTCCGAGAAAATAGTAATTAAAATTTTGATCAGAAATAATAAGCAGTTAGATGAAATTTAATATTTTCTAAAATGCAATTAGAATATACATATATATAATTCTGGGTCCTTTCTGTTCATAATAGTATACAATATACATACGTTACGTATGAGTTCTTTGTTAACTGGAGAGTTTGTGGGGAAAATTTTTAATCATTAAAATATACATGCACGAATTTTAATTTGAAAAAGAAATAGAATTAATTTGAAAGTCTTTTTGTAATGTTTGTAATTCCAATGCGTACGACTTTTTAAACACACATTATTTACGAATATACAAAATATACCATATTAATAACTTTTCTTTTCTTAAAAATTTGCTACACGTGATTCGTATTATTTTAATCCATATCAGATATTTATAAGTTTTAATAAGAGATTTTGAAGGAGAATGTATAACTGCTATTGGAATTAAATATTTCGTAAATAAAAAAAAAACACCCGCTTGGTATATTTTCAATTATTACCTAACCTTTTCCTCTCCCTTATAATAGCCATATTAAATAAGCATACAATTGTATTCACAGGAAATCAGGTTTCGAAGGAATGTAACAGAAGATTCAAGTAATCAGAAGTTTAATACGAACATATATTTTAGATATATACCCTACACATATAAAAAAGTTTTATAATTTTTTACATATTTGTGAAGTACCATTAAATTAAATAAACGAAATTCCTTGATACATGTATTTCCATTAGATGAGTCTTGATTATATAATTTTTTAAAATTATTAAATACAAGTTGGGTAATCTTAGTTACTTCGAGATTGCAAGTATTAAAAATATTTGTATAAGAAGAAGAATGATGTATATAATTAATTTTCAAATTTGGAAAAATGACTTTTATTTTCAAGAAAGTATTGTGAATTCGTTAAATTAACACTCCTGAATAGGAAAAGAAATTTTACTCAAGGAAACTATTAAATTTAATCTCAAAGCATAGTCAGTTGAATTTTTTAAATTTTCAAACATGTTTCTCAAATAATTGTACATCCTTTCATAATTTAAGTGTTTTGACTTTATTGGCAATATCTCCATAAACTGAACTGTTAATAAAGAATTTATTAAAATGATAAGAGATTTTTTGAAATGGGAAATTGAATTTTATAGTGCAGGTGTAGTTACAGGAATATATCAATCTAATCGTTTTACATACTTTTTGAAAATTTAAAACAGATATTTTTACAAAAAAACCAATTTTCATAATTTTGTTGAAAAAACAATCCAGTGAAAAAGAGGATTAAGAAACTTTTGTAAAAAAACTCACAACAACTTATGCAGAAAGCAAGGGTCACTTTCTGCTGGCTGTTCCTCAGGTCCCATTTCAGCCTCCGCGAAGACTCCATGGCAGTAGCGGCCTGTCTCCTCCGGGTAGCAAGCCCAAGCGCGTGCGAGTTGGTAAACACCGCGTCGCGACGCGAAGAGCCGGCTCCTGTAAAAAGAAAATGGAAAAGGCGTCATTTATAGAAAACTCTCAAATAAGCGTAATCACATTCATAAAATAAAAGTAATCCTAAATTACTTCGGACAGAGAACCGAAAGTATTTTTTTTATAACACGTATTTTTTGTGTGTTTTTAAGATTAAGAGAGGAAACAAATAAAGAGGGATTTTTTTTTTATTTACATGATGCATTTACGTCTATGTAAAAGGTCCGAAAAAATTGGAGATAATATTTCATAAAATTGTACATGAAGTAAAATTTTTGAAGTGCTATTTTAAACAACGATATATTTTTACAAACTAATTTGTTAAGTTTACTTCATGATGTTCAGTTGTATTACGAATCAAATTTTTTAAAAAAACAATAACGGTAGTATTGTTGATGCGTAGAATAAACTGCCTATTATGAGACAAAGTTGAGAATTAAAGAAAAATTGAATTGAGAAAAAAAGAAAAACAAAATGTGTTATTAAATACTTTAAAAAAACGCACAATTAAAGGATGCAAATAATGTAACCTTAACCTGGAAATTATAAATATATCAATTTCCGACCGAATTGTTCGAAACAGTGTTGAAAATATTGCTCTCTGCTTTCGAGCACAATTTCAAAGAAATTATTCTAATTTATTTTTGTAAGAAATAACTCGTGAAATAGTACAAGCGTAGTATTTCTATCAGTAGAATATTTTAGGACATAAATGAAAAATAGAATTTTTAGTATTCTCGCTACAAACGTAAAGAAATATTGCTTAATTTAATGTATAAGTGCGTAGAGTAAAGAGAATTTAATGAGAATATATTTAAAGGTACAATGTTATTCTGAAGTAAAAAATCTATTCTATATTAAATAAACCACATTGAATATTTCAAAAGACTGGTCGAAACGGTTGGAAGGCGGAAAACGCCCTGTCTAACTACCTTCCCTTGGACTATCAAAAGTATTCCCGAGATTCGCATCTCCATCTAACAAAAACAAATAATCTTTAAATGAATAATATTAAACGGCTTCCTTTCGTTTTGAACCCATGTTGGAGGGAACGCAGTCACTTATTAATATATTTATTCTTTATAAAGACTGCATGAAATCCAATAAGAGTTAGATCTATAAAAGTTTCCATTTTCAAAAAGAAAGTTCTTAAAAAAAAATAAAGGACTTTATTCCATGACTACTTATGCCAAAGATATGAACAAGCATCGACGTAGTTGCTATTTTTAAAGTTATAAATTTATTTTTCAATGTTAGTAAATGAAAGCTCAATTTAATTCTGTTCTCAACGCAGTACCATATAAATCCTAATACAGACATTCTCGATAAGATCATAAAATGTTTTTATTTTGTATTCGAAAGAATTTTGTCTGAAATTGTAGCTTTTCTTAAGATACATTATATCTATATGTGTAACTGGGTAGTTTTAGATTATTTGAAAAAATAATTAACATTTCCTTCCTATTAAAAATACAACGTTCATTCAGATTTTCGTGTAACATAGTAAACATTACGATTTAAAAAAAAACTAAAAAAAATTATGTGAAACATCATATTGATAGAGCATGATTTACAGTAGTCTTACTTATTTGCGTCACAATTAAAGTATTACTATTTCGCCGCTTCCTAATTTCTTCGGATTTTGGGTGGAAAGAAAGGAAATCTAAATAATCTTACCTGGACTGCCATCTATTTTGAAGAAATAGGCTATCTAAATTAATAAAAGTACAGAAGTGAAAAGTTAATTTTTAAGAAATCAAGTTTGAAACCATAAGAGTTCTCCAAATTATTTTTATTAACAATGAGAAAAGAATTGCGTTGCAACCGATTTGGTTATTTGTTTTGTACAAAACCCACAATATAACATTAATGCCTTCCATCAAGTATAAAAGATATTAAATGAATTTATTACACAACCACACACATGCACGTACGCACGAACGCACGCACACATACATATCAGAAAATGTATGTTTAAAGTTACACAGATTTTATTAATTTAGCTAAAATAGATTTATGATTTCTTTATTTATATTCTTTCTATTAATTTTCAGAACTTAAATCTATTTTTTTAAAAAAATTTTTAGCTTTCTGTTTTTATGGATTTTTATCAATTTTTTGTAAAGTAATTTGCTGAAAAGGATATTGCACATCCATAACTAGTTTAATAACGCAAATTTTTGTTTTGACCAGAAAGAGCATTTTAAATTACGTTATTTCCTTTTGTATCTATTTTCCAAATTTAATATTTTTAAGGTTTTCATCAATAGTTTATTTTTAAGAATACATTGTAATACCTGAATTCATATTTTATCAATAATTTGCTTTGCTCAAAATAATTTACGAGTTTCGCTTAATATTATATATATATATATATATATATATATATATATATATATATATATATTAAGCAAAATTTGTAAACTATTTTGATACTTTTTTCATTTCAATAACCGTCACTTATTATTGTTTAGCAATTTACTCATTGTGTTATTTAATTTAATTTGCTACTAAATTTTATTTAGAATGTGTCCAGTTACTTATGAATTTGGGATCCTAATGCGTTTTAACTTTATTTCTAACATTTAGGGTCATTCCATTTTTATCTTAAATAATTTAACAATTTTTCATGTAAATAACTAAGTATTATGTTATACGCTTTGCCTTAAATACCGATGAAAGAATGCAGAAATGTATTGTTCCAAATGGAAAAGATAATTCATAATTGAAATGAGAAAGTAAATTGTTCATAACGAATTCTCCCTAAATATATTACAGATGAAAATATTGTGATACAAATATAAATATTTCGGTCTCAGAGCATTGAATACATTTATGCGATTAAAAAAAAAAAAAAAACCAATATCGTTTCAATTTTTAAAGCATGTCGTTATTGAGGATTTCATAGGAAAAAAGTTTTTTTTTTAATCATCTGTGTGCATAAAAAGGTAACTAAATATAACATTTTTTCATGCAATCATCAAATTTATATCTTATTTTTTTTACATTTAAAATTTTTTTTCAGTTATAAACTCTTACCCAATTCCATTTTCGAACCTAAGTGTTAAATTGGGATTTTACAATGATACTCCTCTAAGTTGAAGACTTTTAAATTCTTCTACACTAAATTCGAAAACTCCAATTTTGTAATTTTTCTAAGCCTATATGTTTCATTACTGTTCATTTTGAAAATATTTTTTTTTTTTTTTGTAAATATTAAAAAAACAATTATTACATTTCCGTTTTCTATCTCAGTTTTATAAGGATCACAAGAACTATTCAGAGTTCATTTCAACTTTAAAATCAATTTTTGAAAGAGCACTGGTAAATTTAAACTAATTTGGCAAGTGCGTCGTCTCTTTAATTTCAAAATAAATGCAGTGTATTGAGAAAGGCCCTTAATTTATAGCTGACATTTAAATAGGTATTCGATGGCGATAAAATTTCTTTTTCAGATTTTGGTAGCACTACAAAGTAAGAGGTTGACTCATATATCAACTATTTTCTATTTCCTCAGCATAAATTACAAATTGTTTCTGACAAAGCGGTGTCATTATAGATTTTGAAAAGTCGACTTCATAATAGCGTGCTAATAAAATATTTTTTGTTTTTTTGAAAAAAATCACAATCCGACACCTTGTACATATTTAAGAAATCATATGGAAGAGATGTAAGGGGAGAAAATAACAATGTTCAAGTACATAACCAATTTAGTCAAATTCTCATATGCATTGAACAGATTATTTGTAGTATATTCCTCTCTTAGAGAAGAGGGTCAAGAGCCTTCGACAGTTTATCGGGTGAACAGATGTGAATATAGAAATTTGCATGGGGATCCATGGACAGTTACGACATGCACTGAGACAAAAATGACCTGAAAACGGACTGGAGATAATTCGTTTTCGTTGCATGATATTACCATAGTACATCGCTCACTCACGATAATAAAGTACCTAACTCTGAAATAACCTCTGAAGGCTCCCGATAAATCACCATAAGATTATTACTTCTTCGGCTGAAAATGAAATTTAAGAGACGTCGTTTCGTTAATTGAGAAAAAAAAGGATGGAAAAGTCGTTGTAACAGCTGAAGGAACTTTCTAAAATGATGGACACATATATGAACAATGAAACAAGTATGTAAAATCACTAGGGTAGCATGTGGAACGAAAATAAGGTAAAAATACGATAAAAAGATTTAAGAAATTTTCATAACCAATACCGGAATCTCTTTCCTTTTAGTAACATATTTTCAGTTTTAGCCAGTTTTGGCTAAAATCATTAAAAGTCTAAAGCCTCATAACGCTTAAAGCAAAAAATCTGTTTTTGACAAGGAATATTATTCTCTAAAATTTTCGTTACTCGATAAATAGGTAACAAAATTATTAAACCTTCCCTCTTGACTTAAAAGAAAAATAAAATCGTTCACGCAATCCATTTGACTTTTATATTACAACATTAATTGAAATTAGTAATAATTGAGTTTTGTCATGTGTTACGAGAGGTAATATAATACATGCCATCGTGTTCAGGAATTTTGAGATTGATTATGTATATCTTTCAACTATTTTCGGAAACAGGTTGAGTCGAATCAATTGAAATTACGAGAATTAAATCAGTTTATTATGTGGTAAACAGTTTAAAGTAAAATATATATATATATAAAATCATTAGAATACATACAAGTTGTTCAACATCTTCATCTTTACGTTTGGTTTGGTTCTAAACTGGTAAGCAAAGGTAAGAAAAACAGGAAACTAAACTAGAAAGAAAAAATAGACAGAGTCAATGTTAGAAAATTAGTATGCAGCTTATTTATTTAAGTTTTCGTCCAATCTTAAGAAGTAAAAAAAAAAAAAAAAAAAAAACAAACATACTTTTAAAAGAACAAATGGTTCAAAAAATTAAATAAATTAATTTCGAATCAATTGTCAAATGAACATATTTGTTACTTTGAAACTATGAGGAAATAAGCAAAATACCTTGATAATAATTATTTTCCCTTACAGATATTAGAAATGCAAGAATTTATTTTTAATATTTATAGAAAGATTTCTAGTTTAGTGAGCAAATATCAATTATTCAAAAAATCATCACAACAATTATTGAAATCCCACAAAATGTATGCTATATCTTTTTTACATTAAGAAGTTTTATAAGTGATGTTGAGAGGACAATTGCCCCCCCTTCCCATTCCCCTATTTAATGCGAACAGAGTTTAAACACAGAGGTTATTCTCTTTTCTCCCTCCATAAGTCATTAATTCAAGTGTGCAGATTTCTATAAGAAACCCAGCAAAAGACCCCTCCACAGACAAGGCAGAATCATTCTATGAGCAAGGCATGACGATAACGATTAACTTGGTCTGCTTGATGGAAAATGAAGGGCTTGACTGAAAAGGAAGATAAAGGATATTCCAGTCGTTTTTCGTTGCGATTCTCCTCTGTGAGGAAAGGGCAACTCCCCTCATTGTTAATAATTAAGAAATCATGTAAATTAGGACAAGTATCGTAATTAAACACAATTAATTGTTTAAAACCGTGTCATTTTTTTAAAGGCAATAGACACTACTCACATTTATTTCAAGAGTTATTATGCCCAATAATTTCAATACAATTTTACCCTTGGCAACGAACTTGTGTTTATGGGGTTACTATTAAGCAGTTTAAAATAATTTTCCGAAATTAAAATAAAGTTTCGATGAAAATTACTTTAATCACACACACATACAACGAAGCATTCACCAGGAGACGTATGAACTTTTCCACCAGAAATAAAATTTAGTCCCTCCCCTCGTTTGATTTTTTTTCATTAAGTTCTTTCCATTCTGAATATAATAATATCAATGAAGAGCAGTTTTTAAAACCTTCCGAAGTTTTTCTTTCCTCTGTGTTCAAGAATTCGGCCGGAGGATATGGAATTTCCTTTATTGTTTAAACTTTGTTTTGGAAAATTAAAAAAATTTCTATTTTCAATATCTGAAATGGTGTAATTAGATAGAAAATATTTCGTAATGGGTTGTTCTTGGGTTTTCTACTTTAAAAATCTGATGACGGTGTTTTATATATATCTACGGTAGGCTATGGAGTTTATTTTCCAATTTTAAAAATAAAGTATGTATTAAAAAGTAAAAATAATCCCCAGTGCTGAATACATAGGGCAATTTTCTCATTCTCCTAAATTCAATCGAGTATTTTAGAAAAAGGAATAAAACGTTTATTCTCTTTTTATAATATTATCGTTATTAATGTTTTGAAAAACTTGATGTATATTTTTAAAAATATGTTTAAGCAAATTTTGATCTTAAGTGTATTGAGTATTTATCTAAAGTATATTTTTGAGTATTTATATATTTTTGTATCCCAAGTCTTTTTCAAAGTTTTAAAATGATTAATTTTTCCAGTGTTTCGTGAGAGGCAATAGGAAGAGAAAGCATGGAAAGGAAGTCTGTAATATATCGTTATAATTACCTTCGGAATAGCCATACATTGTATAAAATTAGGCAATTCATTTATTTTATGGAACATATTTTGTTTCGTCCTTCACTATCTGCACCCCATCCCATAAGGCTATTACAGTTTAAATATATTGTCTATTATTAATGAAGGTTATTTCAAATGGTAATTTTTAATATGCATTTGCTATTAACAAGATGATGTGATTTCAAAAAATAGTGTTAAAATTACACGTAATCACTAGAGTTCAACCTATAACGAATGTAATATTTATAATTACTGGAAACAAGAAGATATCAAATTAGCTCTTCAGAAATTTTTTGAAATGATTGTTTTTCTTTTATTTTAGAAACTTCCTTCTATATTACGTAATGTATTTAAAACGTTTTAGTTCTAATAGAACTCGGACCATATACCCCAGAGGATTCGTTTATATTCATTGTTAAGTTTCTACATATTCTAAAGCCTCCCAATTCAATATGTTACTTGGAACGAATGTACAAGTCCGTAAATGTTTACTGGAATGCCTCTATTCTAATCCTATTGAGCTCTAATGTTAAAACCACTTGTGTCTCCTCATTCGACACGTACTGCAATCCATTCATTTTCAATTTTAGCTTGGGAAATAAAAAAATATTCCCGTAGAGGAGCAGCAGATCTGATGATTAAAGGAGGTGGTGGATGCCACAACAGCCTCCTTAACAAAATATACACACAATACTGCACAATGATGGACTTATATATTGTTGAGCAACATTTACCTATTTTCACGGTCATACAAATTGGTCTTCTCATGCTGCATTTATTAGAAAAGCCCGTTGCAAAATATCTTTGTAGAATGTCTCAATCACTGTGCAGCCTTGACAAAGACATTGCGTTACACAAGATCATCCCTATTCTTATTTCGTCTGGAAAATGGACGACATGATCTTTCTTCGTTTTCGGTCGAATTTCTCCCAGCTTTAATACTCGAAAACCACTCAGTTACTCAGGAACGACTCAAAGCAACGTCACTATGGGCAGATTTAATCATTTCATACGTTTATGCGATTGATTTTTTGAATATAATTTTTAATATTGGTTCGTTGCTTCATTTTATTTTTCTATGACAATTCGATTTCAATTTACAATTGTATGCTTTACGCAAAGAAATGTTTCTAAGTTGTAACTATTAAAAATGAATACAATCACTTGATATTAATAGCTGAGGTTCAATAATACATCCTCTTTTCTATTTCGTTAAGATTGTGCCATTTGCTCATTTTTACTTGTAGGAACCTATTCAATACGCTGTACATATCACTCATAGCAAAGTCGTTTTTTTAGAGAAACTCTCCTCCTATGTTAGTCTTCTCTTGATAACATTTTTTTTTTGTCAATTTATATTTACTGTCATAGGCTGTATTTTCGAATCTTTCTTAGTACGCAGGTCCCGGAATCTGTTAGTTGAAGCTTCACAAAATGGAATATTGAAAAGGACAAACTCATCGCTGTACATGCAGACTGTATCCGCCATGAAGCATCCTATTTACTTTTTTTCTGATAACAGAATGTCCAACTTCATGCATTTGTTATTATTGTAGTTAGAACGAGTTATATGGGTCCAAATTAAAGTTTTGTTTAAAAAATTGAAGGATAAAGCGTATACTAGTTAGTAAAAAGTCTAATAAAATATAAGCGTTACAACCAATAAAACTTTTTACTAAAACAATTTGTTGAAGATGAAAATTTACAAATGGCCGATACCACACTAAAATTCATTCTCAATGATCTGTTAGGAAGGCGATGTTGAATGATGCATTGATAATAAGTATTAAGTTAACTGCACAAACATTCAAATCTTTCGTCTTTGTATTTAGATGTTAAAAATAGATCCTTTTGTTGATTCTATAGATGTATTACATATGAGAATTTGATAGATAAAGTTTTCGAAAATTGAATTGCAAAATTTTAAACGAAAGTATTACTCGACAAGAAAAATAATCTGTATTTGTATTTTTCTAAATATGGGATTCTTCATTATTTGGTTGTACACTTTCCTCTAAATATACTTTATCCATAATCCTTATAACTTATACTTATTAAATTATGTTATTTTCTGTACAGTGATAATCAATGCTTTGTAATAAACACTAACAATTAAAAATTTTGCACAATATTTATACAAAATCCGAGGAAAAATTGAATCATAAAATTTAAGCATTAAAATTGTTTTTAGCCTAATTGTTGAAATTATAATTATGCTCAGTATATATAATGTTACATTTGCAATTACACTACAGATCTTTAAAGCTAAAATACAGTAGATAATAATATAGAGCTACCTAACTATAAATATTTGATTGACAAATGTAAATACAGCTGCTTTTTATTAATTGATCTTACATAATTATTTAAGAGTGTAAATGTGATTTTCTGTATTTCACAAATATAAACATAAGTATACAAATATCTCAATAAACTCTGAGGTTTAGTAAAATTTAACTGCCTTTTTATAATGTTTTTAATATTTACTTCAAAAGGTCGTTATTTGTTGCGAATATTTAATTTTTGTGTCTTTTGCCGAGAATTGGGATACTTAATGCCTTGCGCTGCGGGAATACTTTTTCACACGTGATCTATCAATATTTTCCGAAAAAGAGAGAAAATAATCATTTAAGAGTTTTTTTTTTCTTCTTTTTGGATATTTTTTTTATTTCACGTTACTCAAATAATAGACCATTCATCGCAAGCTTGGATATGCTTACATAAACACTTATTACAACGTTTTTCTGAATTTCACTTGGTGTGTGTGAGTGTATATTGTGTACTTGTATTGATTAAACTAATTAAACATTTCTATGTAATAAATATTATTCTTTTGAATCTGCAATAAGACAGAAATTTCAAACCGAAATATACTCATATATGTGCATAGTAGAAAGAATACTGAAATTTACGTTGTAAAAAAAGCAGAGTGATTAAGTGAAAGAATCTGCTCTTAAGTTTTCTAATTTTATACCTTGTGGTTCAGATCAGTATAGTATTTACATTATTCTAATTCTTTAAGTTTAGAAAAAATCCTCATAAGAATAAACTTTTAAACAAAAACGATGTAAATCTGAAAATATTGGGGGAAATGAAAGGTAAAGATGACTAAGAGATACTCAAATGCTTCAAATTTTTCTTTTTCTATTTTGATGTTTAAAAAGAGGATACTTCAATGATACGCAAATGTTATTTATGAAAATATAATGAATAAACAGACCGAAAATAAAATTTTAAAAAGAACCATACTATGCCATAAGAAAAAGGGATGTATTTGCATTTTTCTCAAAATGAGTGTTTTAATTTTTGGTTGGGGGAAAGGTGAGATTCCGACACGCTGTCTCTAAATGCATTTCATCCGCTAAGCTGATAATTTGTGCATTATAAAATGATGTGATTTCCTAAGAATTGGTAAAAACGTTTTTCTCCATAAATTGTATGCATTATACAATATTTGTACAAATATTATTAGAATTTTGAAAAAAAAAAGATTTTTTTAATTTTATTCAGTGCAGTTTTCAAATTAAAATTATGTTCAGTTCGTAGAATATTACATTTAAAAGAACTCTTAATTTTTTTTTAATTTTTGAAGTTATAAATGCAATAATCTTAGCAATATGTTCCTATATTATGTTGTGTAAGTTTTGTATACAGGTATTGATTATTTATTACTCATAAACAATTTTTTTCTTTGCATAAATGGAGATAAGCATATAAAAGTAATTAAATATTAAAAGACTAATTTTGTCTTTTTTATTTAAAAAAGTAATGATTTTTGAAACTTTATAAACATTCATTTCTTCTTCATCGAAGTAGCCTTACGTAAATTAAAGTCACAAATAACGAAGAAAAATTTGCTTGTCGAAAAATCTTAGAAAACATATAATAAAATAGACGAGGATACTCTTTTCCATATTCTTCTATTTTCCAGTCTGCCGAATATCTATTATATCGTAAAAAGGCAGCTAATTTAACAATTTTTGATGAAAAGGAATGAGAGTAACAATACATGCAGAGCTCTATACTAGAGGCCTAATATTCAATTTTAATTCTTTAAGAAGTAGTTTCAAATAAAAAAATTCTTAAATAAGAGTTTGAAAGCTGTATAGACATTTCATGTGTTTATGCAGAACAAAAAATAAATTTATGCAAAATAATCGGGACAGGTTTTTATCAATAAATTATAAACATAATAATATTACATACTTTCACCACCGAACTAGAGACCAAATGACGGAATTTGTTTACTTTGGAGTAAAATATACGAACGGAATCTACGAAAGATTGTATACCATAAGCCCCAGAGTAAGAAGCATTTTTTTCCTTCTATAGTTGCACTAGTTCAATTCTTATGAAAATGTCATATTAGACATTGTTTTTTTTTCATTGTATTGTAAGTAATTTTGCATAACATAACTACTTTTCATCCAAGTGACATTTTTTTTCATTTTCCTATTTTTTTATAAAAAAAAATATTAGTACTTCTCCGTTACAGTCTATGAATCTTCAAACGAGTCAGAAATATTGCCAAGATAGATTATACTTCAACACAGGATTTGTGAATTTATGATGACTTTTAACTTAATTGTAATTTCAATTGCGCCGATTTAACAGAGAAGTACCCAAGTATCTATCTAATGTATCGTCAGCAAAAGTCATAAATTTTGTTCATTCTTTACGGAAATCAAACTTGTGTGTTTAGTTGAAACCAATAAAATGAATCTTCTTTCTTCAAAAATATCACTAATACCAATGATTAAGGAATAAAGTATGAATGAGGTTCTCTAATATCAAAGGAAAATTATTCTTATCCAATGTCCCTACTTTGTTACTACTGTATAATTTTTCTGTGTTATTCGAGATATAAAATAATTTATCCATCTTTCACACAAAAATTCTTTTAGTACGGGAAATGTTAGTTTTTTAATAATAAAATAACAGGTATTTTAGGAATTTGTTCGGAATTGACAATATTGATAAGATAAATTGATACATCATTCCTATGGAAATATTTTTTTGGCTACTAAGAATTTTCCTACGTGTTTCGTATAATCATAAGTTTCTTGCTTTTCCTAAATTTTTCTTCAAAAGAAAATAGAATACGAAACTTTAATATCATCCCGAAACCGATATTCACCATTACAAGTACTAGAATAAAAATTAAAAGTATATACAATTCCCTCCATGTATACCCATTGCACTATTATTCTATTAAAGTATGTTACACTCTTTTTAAAATTATTTTGTAGAGAGTAAACAACTTTAATGACTGTATAAATATTTAATTGAAACTTCTGTAAGCTAAGCTGCGTCGCAGAGAGATGTAACACATCAATCAATAACTCCCGAGTCTAACATTGAAAACAACATTTTTTTTGCAAAATTTTTTTTTATTCATCAACATAACACCTCTTGTTAATCACCTTTTAGGGTGATACAATCGTTCCAACGCTTTTCCAAATTTTTTTTTTTTTTCCCTCCAATTTTTTTTTTTTTTTTTTCGCAAGAAATCTTTTTTGTTGCGAGTAAATAGCGATAAACAGCTTTCTGAATCATCGACTCGTTGCTGTTTTTGTTCCATCGAAAGCAATCGCGGCACCCACTTGGAAAAAACCTTTTTCATGCTCAATTTTTCATGAAGGATAGTAAATACACTTCCATATGATATCTGTGTCATCTGAGCAATCTCACGGAGCTTCACTTTACGATCTTTCATTATAATTTTTGTCACTTCACTCACATTTTCCGGTGTAACGGCTTCCACATTTCTACCCGAGCGTTCCGCGTCATTTGTGTCGGTAAGACCACGTTTAAACTCGGCAAACCACCGACAAATCGTTGCTTTTGATGGACAAGAGTCCGGGTAACATTTTTCAATCCATTGTTTCGTTTGCACGGTGTTTTTACCCATTAAAAAACAATGTTTTATCAGAACACGAAACTCGGTTTTTTCCATTTTTTAAGCAAACTACAAAACGACTTTACTCCAACCTCGATAGCTCAGCTGTTTCTGGTCTGATCGACTTAAAATTTTGACACGTTTCAAGCAAAGGTTAGTACTCTAGAAAGACCTGGTTACTGGTTTACTACGAGCGCCATCTCTGGGTTAGTCTCGGGAGTTATTGATTGATGTGTTATCCCCGAAATACCTTCGATAAGTTTGAAAGGTATATAAAAAAGATGAAATATACAGACATTCATTTATATTAAAATTTTCCTGTGTTCTAAACAAATTAAATGGCTTTGGACGTACAAATTAATATTGGCTGTTTTTAAACTACAACATTCAAACAACACTACAGTAACACATTAGAATATTATCGCCATTTATGTCGCCAAAGGAGAAAACTGCATTTCCAATCTCTGTCAAAATTTATTTTTTCATGTCGAACTTGGAGGTTTAAATCGAATTTATGATTTAAAAAAATTCATTTTCAAGTGTTTAAATTTATCTAAATCTATTCGACAAACATTTACATTTTGATTCATAATGAACCTCCCTTCTACAAACTGAATAATAAATTTAATATTCATTAAAGATTTATACAGACGTATTATATAGTTTGTTATACGAGAGTGGCTTTAAAATACACATTTTTATGTTTCTAAAATAATCATTTTAAACTTGTAACTCTTATAAGCATATCTTATAAGAGAAATTGTAGATATTTGTTATCTAAGCTCTATTAATCGAATCTCTTTTGATAAATATTAATTATAAATCAGTATTAAGATAACACTTTAGGAATTAATTGAACTTATTTTATGTAGAAAGGAGGAAAAATACTTCAATTTATAGTGCAATTATTTTAACTTTTATTTTCTCTCATTAAATTTGCTGTTGAAATTACACAAATTCATTTTTTTAATAATTTAAAGTAATGGAGGCAGATCTAAGGAATATATTTTAAATTCAAAAATTCTGTAAACTCCCATATATTGTACTGAATTATGTTATAAAAATTGTAAAATAATTTCTCATAATTTTTTTTCGTTTTTAATATTAGTTTTTCTCGGGTGATCAAATGATACATCATTCCTTTTGAGATTGTCTATGACTGTTTTTAAATTTCCTGCGCCAGTCCTCCAATAAATATTTTCCTGCCTTCCCTCAGTTTTCCTCAAAAGACAATAGTTTAAAGCATAGTTTTAATATCTTACCTAACCCGATATTAACCATTACAAGTAATATAATAAAAATTAAAACCTAATTGAACTTCCTCCGATAATACCTCCAATTGAACTTCATTACATTATAATTTAATAAAAGTATGTTTTATTCATTTCAAAATTATTATTGTAGTCAGTAGAGAGCTTTAATGTGTGCATGAATATATAAAAGAAATTTTTGTAAAGTAACGAGTAACCCATAATAGTTTCAATGAGTTTAAAAATATGAAAAAATGTAAAATAATATGCAGGAACTTCTTCATATATAAATTATTTAAAGATCTAATCAAATGGATGTGGATTCTCAAATTATGATTGGATATTTTTAAACTACAATTTCAAATTACATTACACTAATACATTAGAATATTATCGCCTGTTATATCGCCAAAGAAGCTAAAGGAGTTAACAGTATCTACCAAAAGAATTTTTTCATAACAAACATGACGACTTAAATCGAATTTATGCTAAAAATATTCTCTTCCAAGTGTTTAAATTCATCAAAATCTATGGGACGAACATTTACATTTCGGTACACATTGTCTCTCCTTTCTACACACGGAATAAGAAATTTTGTATTCATTAATGATTTTTACAGATGTATTATACTTTTTTGTCATACGAGAGTGGCTTTGAAATACACATTTTTATTTTTCTAAAAAAATCATTTGAAACTTGATGCTCTGATAGGAATGATTTTAGAAAAAAATTGTATATTTTTGTTAATAATGCTCTTTTACATCATTCTCTCTTTGGATAAATATCAATTATATATCTATAATGAGATAACACCTTAGGAATTAATAAGAGTTTTTTTATGTAGAAAGGAGGAATAATACAGAGTAATTTTGATAAATACAATGCAGGAATATTATGCAAATTAATCTGATCCTAACATTCTAAAATTATTTTCTCTCATTAAATTTATTGTAGAAATTACACAAATTCAATTTGTTAATAATTTAGAGTAATGGAGACGCATCTGAGGAACATATTTTATATTTAAAAATTCTGTAAACTTACATATTTTGTACTAAAATATCTTATAAAACTGGTAAATAAATTTCGCATAAATTTAAATATCATCGTAAAATTTAACAGTTTGATCATCCTAAAAGAAACATATTTTGAATGTCAGTAACAGGAGTAGATGCTGAACATGTTTCGACGATTATTGTGTATATATTGATTAAAAATTACTCTTTCAAACTGTTAGAAATAATTTATGTCGAAAATTCCTTACGAAGGAGTTAAATGATTTTTAGATATATTTCCTGTTATTTATACAAAGCATAAATAATTTTATGCAATTAAATTGGGGCAGGTGTTTATCAACAGAAATTAGACGCAATAAAATTTCGTACTTACACTTCAAAATCTAGAAACAAAATGGCGGAATTCTTAGTGAAACTTATTATTCAAACGCTACGACGTCAGACTCAGATCATGTCTCATTTAGGATGAATTGCGCAGGTGTGAGTTGATTGGTCAATTTAAAGAATTAAATTAGTTTGCATTAATCAGTACTGCTTTGAAAATTGAGAAAAACTAGGATCAATAAGATTCAAAAAACTAGATAATTTATAAAGCCAAGTGTTAAGTTATAATTTTTTTTGGGGGGGGGGGGTAAATATACTGCTTGAGAAAAATCGCCATTTTTGGCGTATTTGTAATCTATTTAGGCGAAATTGCACCTGAAATTGTTTATTTTACTAATATGTTGTTTTATACATTTTTTTAAATGTAATGTAGCTCATAAAGAATTATTAAAAATCTTTGAAATTTAAGGAGTGATTAACCATTATTTCGCACAAAATGTTCTTTACATCACTGAAAAGTTCGCGTCAAATAGATTCTTCGTTATTTATTTATCAGTGTAGGCGTGAATCATTCTAAAATTTATTATCGCATTTTCTCATTTAAATGTAATCCATATTCTGAAAATATTTCAAAAGGCATCTTTGCAATGCTGCGTAAGTTTGACTTCTTTTTAAGAAATTACTTCCCTTTTAATTTACTTTCGAAATAATAATAACTTCGTATACATTACTCATTCAGAATATATGAATATTCAAGAAATAACTTAGAAGTTACACTTCAACGTTCTGAGTGCAAGACGGATTGTTACAAAAACTTAGTTACACTCTTATTTGGATCATAAAATTTTATAGACAATCAAGTGAGTAAATATTTAGATCAGGTGGACTGCTATAAATTAATCCATTAAACCTCTTTATCATATATCAAAGTTAGCCATATCTTTTCACATATTTTACTGAATTTAAGCATCCTTAAAAAAAAACAATTATCTCAAAATACATGTAAATTCCGTTTCGAATTTCCTATTTTACCCTTTGCAGTAAAGAATACATGTTTCTTTTGGAAAGTTTATATACCATGCATTGTAAGAAATTTTTACTCTCTTACATAGTTCCACTAGTATAATTATTTGAAAATGTGATGACAGATATTGTTTTATCATTATATTATAAGTTCCTATGCATAAACATAAATATTTTTTGCCAAGCAGAGGTTTTTTTTTCTTTCATTTTCCAGTTTTGTTATTAACAAATATATATCTTATGTATTGTCAGAAAAAGTATTTGGAAATTAAACTTGTGTTTATAACTGAAACAAAGAAAGTAATTCCACTTCCTTTAAAAATCTCACAAATATTAATGCTTATGGAATAAAATGTGAATGTGTTTCTCATAATATTTAAGGATAATTATTATTTTCAAATGGCCTTTCTTTGTTATGACTCTTGAATAACACTGTGTTATTCGAGATTTAAAATAATTTATTCATCTTTAATCAGTACAAAAATGCTTTTTAGTTGATAAATGTTAATTTTTCCTGTAAAGAAGTAATAAGTATTATAAGAAAATTTTTGGGATTGACATTAGTTGTCTTCTAAGGATTAGATGATACATCATTCTTGTAGAGATTATCTTTGGCTACTAAATTGTTACAAGTACCCTCAAATCACAATGTTTTTTCTTTTTCTCCGTTTTTATAAAATGGCAATAATTTGAATGTGAAACTTTAATTAATCCTATATTAACCACTATTACGAGTAGTATAATTTGAATTATAACCACACATTCATCTACCCCCCCCCACCGAGGACACCTTTTAAACTATTATTCAATAAATGTATGTTTTACTTATTTAAAAATTATTTTGGTTGTGAATAAAGAACTTAAATGTGTACAACAATATTGAATTGAAATTCCGTTAAGCTAAGGTGTGTACCAGAGAGATATATTCCCGAAGTTGTTGCACGAAGTTTGAAAAGTAGAAAAATAAGTTAAAATATACAGAAAGTAATTTTATTTAAATTTTTTTAAGTTTTAATAAAATTTAAAGGCTTTTGACTTATTAGTTATATATTATTGGCCATTTTAAAATTATCCCATTGAAACTACTCTACACAAGCACATTCAAATATTTTCGCCAGTTATTTCGCCAAATACTGAAAGCGTATCAAAAGAAGTTTTTCTATGCCACATTTGGAGATATAAATCCAAATCAAACTTCTGCTAAAAATATTCGTTTTCGTGTGTTTAATCTTATCTGACCGTATATGACGGGCGCATACATTTCTTTTAAAATGACCTTTCTTTTAACGAGCTGATAAATAAACTTAGTCCTCATTATCGATATATTCAGAAGTATTATATAATTTGTTACACGAGAGAAACTTGAAAATATTTATTTTTATATTTCTAAAAATTCTTTTTTAATTTGTAGTTCATACAGAAATGTCCTTTTAATGAAATTGTATATATATATTTTTTTTGACTAAGCTCTATTCATTCGTTTTCTCTTTCGGTAAATATTAATTAAAAATCTTCATTAACACTTTTAGAATAGATGGTCCATAATTTATGTAGAAAGAAAAATATTACTAAAATGTAAGTTGAGTATAATGCAAGAAATATATGTATGCTGATCTAATCCTATTATTTTAATTTTAAACTCAATGATCAAAAGTATTGCAGATACTACATCAAATAAATTTGTTAATATCTTATAGTAATGGAGTTATATTTCAGGATTATACATACAGTTAGGTACTTGTCTATTATAGCGGCGCCCGTCAAATTACGATTACGCTAAGTCGTCGCCAAACTGGTGAAGCCTATCTTTTGATATAACCTACTTGGCGATATTTCTTAGTCGCGTGGCGATTAATAATCGGGCGCTGTTATAATAGACAAGTACTTAAAGGGAAAGTAGTGTTAACTCCCACATATTGTAGAAAAAAAATTTAAAATTGTAAATCAACTTCATACAAATGTAAATAACATTATAAAGTTTAGGAGTTTGTACTTCCTAAACAAAATATGACATTTTCAATAATAAGAGAAGGTGAATTTTAAATGAATTGACGATTATTGAAGTTTATATAGCTTAAAAGTACACTACCTAAATGTAAGAAATAATTTATATTTAATAAAATCTTACTTTAGAAATGAATGTTTTTTAGATACTATTTACTGTTATTTATTCAAAACAAATATAAATTTATGCAATTAACGGATTTTTATCAATAGAAATTAGACTCTATAATATTTCGTACTTACACTGCAAAATCTAGAAACAAAATGGCGGAATTCTGAATGAAATTTATTATTCAAACACAGTGACGTCAGACTCAGATTGTCACATTTAGGATGAATTGCGCAGGTGGGATTTGTTTGGTCAATTTCGAGAACTAAATTTAACGTCCCTAGAGTCTCAAAGGAGAAGTGTTGCTTTGAAAGGGGGAATGAACTATCGTCAATCAGATTTGGAAAAAAAAGGGGAGAGTTTAAAAAGCTTAAATTTTTTATTAATCGGTTTGAAAACATACGCCACTTTTGTCGTATTTTTAATCTATTTAGGCGAAATTGCACCTGATATTGTACATTTTTTTCTTATATTTTGCTATATGTAAGTCAAAATGTATTGTGTCTCTTGAATAACTAATAATAATTATTTATATTAAGGAAAGTCTAATGATTTATTGATGCTCATTGTTCTGAACACCACTGGAAATCTAGAAACAAAATGGTGGAATTCTTAGTGAAATTTATTGAAACGCAATGTCAGAATGAAATCATGTCTCCTTTAGGATGAAATATGTAGGTCTGAGTTCATTGCTCAATTTCAAGAACTAAATGAATTTAACGTCCCTTGCTTTAAAGAGTAGTATTACTATCGATGAAAATGTTTTTCATGTTAAAGAAACAACAGATATTTTAAGATTTTTTTTTTTTCATTTTTAACATTAATTTTTCTCGGGTAATCAAATGATACATCATTCCTTTTCAGATTGTCTATGACTGCTTTTAAATTCAATGCTCCCGTACTCCAATAAATATTTTCTTGCCTTACCTCAGTTTTCATCAAAAGGCAATAGTTTGAAAGCATACTTACCAAATCCGATATCAACCATTACAAGTAGTATAATTAAAAATTAAAACCCTATTCAACTTCCTCCGAGGATACCCATTACTTTATAATTCAATAAAAGTATGTTTTACTCATTTTAAATTTATTATTGTAGTAGGTAACGAGCTTTAATGCGTGCATGAATATATAAATTAAATTGCTGTAAGGTAATGTGTATCCTCATAATAACTTCAAAGAATTTGAAAAATGTGAAAAAATGTAAAATATGCAGACATTTTTCACATTTAAATTATTTAAAGATCTAATCAAATTAAATGACTGTGTATTTACAGATAATGATTGGCTATTTTTAAACTACAACTTTCAAACTACACTACAGTAACACATTAGAATATTATCGCCAGTTTTATCGCCAAAGAATCTAAATGAATCGCCAATATGTAGCAAAAGAATTTTTTTTCATGCCAAACTGGGCTACTTAAATCCAATTTATACTAAAATATTCCCTTTCAAAGGTTTAAATTTATTAAAATCTATCAGACGAACGTTTACATTTCGGTATATATTGCGCCTCTTTATTACACATGGAATAAGAAATTTGTATTCATTAGCGATTTATGCAGAAGCATTATAAAATTTGGGTTGGAATGCAGTTTAGCGTAACCACTTGGCGACAGGAATTGTTTGGCGATATTTTGCCCATTATGGCTACCATGCTTTCTCTCCACTGTGATGGCTTTAGCCCTGGCAACCCTTTCGCTTCGTGGCAACCCCAAGGCTTCAGGCTCCGCCATAAAAATTGCCAAATTTGGCGATTTTTCAAATCTCGCCAAGTGGTTACGCTAAACTGCATTTTCACCAAAATTTGTTATGCGAGAGCGGCTTTGAAGTACACATTTTCATATTTCTAAGAAAATCATTTTAAATTTGGTGCTCTTATAGGAATGATTTTAAAAAGAAATTGTATATTTTTGTTGACTATGATCTTTCCATTCATTCTCTCTTTGGATAAACATTAATTATAAATCTATATTAAGGTACACTTTAGGAGTCAATAGAACCTATTTTATGTTAGAAAGGAGTAATAATACTGAATAGTTTAGAAAAATACAATGGAGGAATATTATGTAAATTAATATGATCCTATTATTCTAAATTTACTTCTCCCATTAAAAATTACTTTAGAAATTACTCTATTTCTTTTTGTTAATAATTTAGGGTAATGGAGGTGTATCTAAGAAATATATTTCATATTTAAAAATTCTGTAAACTTACATATTTTGTACTAAAATATCTTATAAAACTGTTGGTGAAAATGCAGTTTAGTGTAACCACTTGGGGAGATTTGAAAAATCGCCATATTTGGCGATTTTTATGGCGGGTAATTAATGGTTAATGGTAACCACAATTGGCAAAATATCGCCAAACAATTGTAAACAATTTTTGTCGCCAACTGGTGGTTACGCTAAACTGCATTTCAACCAAACTGTTAAATAAATTTCACATAAATTTAAATATCATCATAAAATTTAGCAGTTTGATCATCCTAAACGAAAAATGATATTTTGAATGTCAATAACAAGAGTTGATATTTTACATGTATGGACGATTATTGAGTACATATTGATTAAAATGTACACTTTCAAACTGTTAGAAATAACTTATGTCAAAAATTCCTTATATAAGAGTTGAATGATTTATATATATATTTTCTGTTATTTATACAAAGCATAAATAATTTTATACAATTAAAAATTAGGGCAGGTGTTTATCAACAGAAATTAGACGCAATAAAATTTCGTACTTACACTGCAAAATCTAGAAACAAAATGGCGGAATTCTTAGTGAAATTTATTATTCAAACGCAATGACGTTAGACTCAGATCATGTCTCATTTAGGAGGAATTGCGCAGGTGTGAGTTGATTGGTCAATTTAAGCAATTAAATTAGCTTGCATTAAATAGAACTGCTTTGAAAAAGGAGAAAAACTAGCCTCAATTAGGTTCGAAAAAACACGATAAAATAAAAAGTTAAGTTTTTAGCTTTAATTTTTTATGCTTTTTTAATTAAATTCATTAATTTCTTTTCCAAATTATATACAATATTAAATTTATTAAATTCACAAACGCAGTTCTGGGCAGGAAAAGCCGAAGTAAAGCTCTTTTTTAAAATTCTGTACCAGACATGGAGATTAAAAGCATAACGCTTAGGTGCTCCAGTGTGATCCCGTCAACCGTTAATTTTTTTTTAACATACGACTTGAGAAAATCACCCTTTTTGGCGCAATTGCAATCTATTTAGGCGAAATTGCGCCTGAAATTGTTTATTTTACTTATATGTTGTTTTGTACAGGTTTTTAAATGTAGTGTAACTCATTAAGAATTAATAAAAATCTTTGAAATTTAAGGAGTGATTAACTATTATTTCGTACAAAGTGTTCAGTACGTCACTGCAAAGCTCACGTCAAATAGGTTCTTCGTTATTTATATATCAGTGTAGGCGTGAATCATTCTAAAACGTATTATCATATTTTCACGTTTAAATGTAATCTATATTCTGAAAATCTTTCAAAAGGCATCTTTGCAATGCTGTGGAAGTTTGATTTCTTTTTAAAACGTTTTTCTGAATTTCACTTGGTGTGTGTGTGTGTGTGAGTGTGTGTGTCATCAAATTTTCGATCGTTAATTTAACCAACTTCCCATCAAGCTAGAGCTTTGAAATTTTGGCAATCGTTCGTACTCGCCTAACAATGCAATATTTAGACGTTTGCGACAAATTTTAACTAATATTTTCTTTAATAATGCAGTTTAGCCCAACTACTTGGCGCGATTTCAAAAATTAGCACCAAACTTGACGATTTTTTTTTTTTTTGGCTGAACGTTAAGCCCGTGAAACGGAACAGGGTAGCCACATTTGGCAAAATACCGCCAAATAATTCTTGTTGCCAAGGGTAGTTGGCATTCCAACCATTTAATTTACCGGATGAATTGATTAATCTTATTTAGTTTTAAAGTTTTTATGTATTTCACTTGGTGTGTGTCTGTCTGTGTATGTATCAGTGTGTCATCAAATTTTCTATCATTAATTTGGACAACTTTCCATCAACCTGGAGCTCTGAAATTTTGGGAACCGTTCTTACTTGCCTAACAATGCAATATTTAGATATTTGCGACCAGTTTTAACTAATATTTTAATAATTTTCTTTAATAATCTTTGCCACCATATAAAAACGTTGGTTTTTATCTCGAATTATTTAAAAATTTATTTACCTTTTTAAAAATTTACTGTCAGATATTGTTTTTGTTATTGTATTATAAATATTATTGTATTAACATAAAAACTTTTGCCTAGGCTGAGTTTTTTTTTCTTTCATTTTCCTTTTAAAGATAATCTCTAAGTGAAAGATGTATCATCTAATCGACAGAAAGCAACTAATATTAATGCTGAAAACTTTCTTATCATGTGTATTATTTTTTTTACATGAAAAACTAATATTTCTTGGCAAAAAAGCATTTTTGTTCTAAAGATGAATAAATTATTTTAAAATTCGTATATCACACAGATTTAAACAGTCATAACAAAGAAAAGCCTCCTGAAAATAATAATTACCTTTAAATATTGTGAGAAACCATTCAAATTTTATTCCTTACACATTAATATCAACTGTTACATTAATTGTTGTTTGATGCTAGTTTCTAAATATAATGTAGAATAACTGTTGAATAACTAGTAAAAATATTTGAAATCTGAGGATGATTTAGCCATTTATTCGCACTAATTACTCTGTAACTCAATGCACAAAATTCCCGTTCTGCATCATTTATTATGAAAAAGATTCTGCGTCATTTATTTATGAATGTAAACTTGAATCATCCCAAAAATATTTTATCACATTTTCTAGTTGAAATATAATCCATGTTCTGAAAATCTTTCAAAAGGCATCTTTGTAACGCTACGAAATGTTGACTTCTTTTTTAAAATTAATGCCCTTTCAATTTACGTATATTTTATTCATTCAAAATATCTGAATATCAAAGAAATAATCAAGAAGTTAAAATTATACTTTCTTAGTTGAAGAAGAAAAGTTACAAAAATTTAGATTTATACTAAAAAATATCATTGAAAAAGATTGTATAGCCTGTTTCCTAATGAAATAAAATTTTGCATCTAAGTAATTTCTTAGAAACTGTCAAAAATATTACACTGTTTCAATACTTTCAAAGGAACACTTCGGAAGATCTTATAAGGAGCATAAAATTTTATAGGCTATCAAGAGACTAAATATTTATTTTAAGTGGACTACTATAAAGTATTTCATTAATCCACTCTTTGTCATGTATCAACGTTTGTCATATCTTTTCACATATTTTATTGAATTTAGGCGTCTTTAAAAAACAATTATCTCCAATTACATATAAAATTCGTTCCGAATTTCTTATTTTTACTTTTGCAGGAAAGAGTAAGAAGTGCTTTCCTAAGAAAGTTTGCCTTTCGTAACCTGAGTGTAAGAAATTCTTATTCTGTTATTTATTTCTATTAGCATATTTACTCTTAAAATATGTCATACACTATTTTTTTCATTGTATTATAAGTAGAAGTACTTACTCTGTTATTTTGATAACTTGATTTTTTTTTTCAATTTCCAGTTTTGTTATAAAAAAATATATATCTTATGTATCATCATAAAAAGTCCAAAAGGGATAAATTTAGTTCATCGTTTTTAAAAATCAAACTGGTATTTATATCTGAAACCCAGAAAAAAATGGTGCTTCTCCTTTTAAAAATCTCTCGAATTTCGATGTATATAGATTAAATTATGAGTTCATTTCCCAAATATATTCAAGGGTAATTACTACTTTAAAATGGTCCTACTTTGTTACGACCATTTAAAATCCATGTTATTCGAGATTTAAAATAAGTTATTTATCTTTCTCACAAAATTGCTTTTAAGATGAGAAATGTTAATTTTTCATGTAAATATTTCAGTAATAACAGATATTTTAAGATTTTCTTTCGGATTTAACATTAAAGGTCCAAAACCAAAATGGCAGGATTCTAAGAGAAATTTATTTTTCAATGCAATAATTTCAGAATGAGATCATATCTCATTTAAGATGGGTTGCTCAGGTGTGAGTGAATTGGTCATTTTCAAAGAATTAAATAAATTTGACATTCCTTGCTTTACGGAGTAGTATTGCTTTCAATGGAAATGATTTACATGTAAATAAATAACAGATATCTTAAGAAATTTTTTCGGATTTAACATTAGTTCTACTCGGGTAATCAAATGATACATCATTCCATTTGAGATTGTCTATGTGGCTGCCTTTAAATCTACTACTTTCTCCTCCAAACTTAATTGCCTTGTTTTCCCTCAGTTTTCTTCCGAAAACAATAGTTTGAAAACATAATTTTAATATCTTACCAAACCTGATATTGACCATGACGAGTTCTATAATCAAAATTAATACCATATTCAACCTCCTCCAATATTACCCATTGCACTATCCTTCTATAAAAGTATGTTTTACTCCTTTTAAAATTATTATTGAAGTGATTAAAAAGCTTTAGTGTGTGCATGAATAATTAACTGAAATCTCTGTAAGGTAATCTGTGTCTCGAAATAGCTTAAATTACTTTCAAAAATATAAAAATAAGTAAAATGTGAATAAATTCTTTCATATTTAAATTAGCCCAAGTTCTTATCGAATTAAATAGCTCTAGACTTATACAAACTAAGGCAGGTTGTTTTTAAACTACAATATTTAAACTACACTACACTAATTCATTAGAATATTATCGTCAGTTATATCGCCAAGGAGCAAAAAGCACCGCCAATCTCTGCTAATAGAAATTATTTCATGCCTAATTTGGCGATTTCAATTTAATTTAAGCAAAAAGTATTCACTTTTAAGCTGTTAAATTTATCTAAATCTATTGACGAACATTTATATTTCAATTCATAATGAACCTCCTTTCTACAAACTGAATAACAAACTTAGTTCTCATTAACGATTTTTACAGAAGTATTATACAATTTGTTATACGAGTGAGGCTTCAAAATACATATTTTTTATATTTTTAAAATAATCATTTTAAGCTTGTAGCTTTTACAGGAATGTCTCATAAAAATTGTAGATATTTGTTGTCTAAGCTCTATTAATTCAACCTTTCTTTTGATAAATATTTTTATAAATCTATTTTAAGACTACACTTTAGGAATGAATGGAATCTATTTTATGAAGTAAGGAGGAATAATACTTAAATTTATGGCGAATACAATGCAGGAATATTATGTTAAATAATCTCTATTATTCTAATTTTATAATGTCTCATTAAAATTATTGTAAAAAATACATAAATTTATATTGTTAATAATTTAGAGTAATGCATGCATGTCTTAGGATTATATTTCAAATTTAAAATTGCGTAAACTTCCATGTGTTGTATTAAACCATATGATGAAAATTGCAAATAAATATCACATAAATTTAAACTCCATAGCAAAATTTATGAGTTTGTACTGCTTAAACGAATCATGACATTTTTAATGTGAGAAAGAATATCAAGTCTTTTTACATGCATTGACGATTATCAATGAGATTATACTGATTAAAATGTACCCTTCGAAACTGTAAGAAAAAATTTATATCTAATAAAATCTTACTTAAGAAATGAAAGATTTTTAGATACATTTCCTATTATTTATTCAAAACAAAAATAAATTTATGAAATTAAATTGGGACAGGTGTTTTCAATACAAATGAGACACAATAAAACTTCGTACTTACACTGCAAAATCTAGAAACAAAATGGCGGAATTCTGAGTGAAATTTATCATTCAAACATAATGACGTCATACTCAGATCATGTCTCATTTAGGATGAAATGCGCAGGTCTGAGTTTATTGGTCAATTTCAAGGACTAAATAAATTTAACGTCCCTTGAGGAAACGGTAACGGCTAAATTACGAGGTTCCTATTTAATGAATTAAATTTACCCTCTCATCATAATTTATAAAGAAGAAAATATCATAAATAATTAATTTTTACTTAATTTGAAAGAGCTATCAAAGTTAGGATCAAGGCAACAAGCGCCTGAGCTTACGACAGAATGAGGAACTGCCGAAACTCCCCTTGCTTTAAAGAGTAGTATTGTTTCGAAAAGAGAGAAAAATTATCTTGAATCAGATTCCAAAATAACGGGGAGATGAAATAGTTAAATGCTGTTTAAAAATCTTTTATTGGTTTGTAAATATGCCTCTTTGTAATTATGCCTGACTTTGCCAACATTTCACTAACATGTTGTTTTATGCTAGACTCAAAATTTAATATCTGGGAGAACTAATAAAATTTGTTAAAATATAAGGGAGGGGGTGTAAACAGTTTTTGATGCCAATTGGGTGAAAATGCAGTTTAGCGTAACCACTTGGCAAAATTTGAAAGATTGCCAAATTTGGCGATTTTTATGGCGGGTAATTAATGGTTAATGGTAACCACAATTGGCAAAATATCGCCAAACAATTGTAAACAATTTTTGTCGCCAACGGGTGGTTACGCTAAACTGCATTTCAACCTCCAATTGTTCAGAACGTCACCGAAAAAGTCACGTAATTTAGATTCTCATTTATTTATTTATTTTGTGAACTGGAAAATATTATATTTTCTCTTTTAAATGTAAACTCGATAGATATCTCTCGAAAGGAATTTTGGGTACTTTTTCATTATACTGGTGCAAATCTCGCCAAGTAGATTTTATTGGCGCCAGGTGTATTATTTTTGGCAACTTTATCGCTTGCGCCGGTATAATGGAAAAGTACCGAATTTTGTATTTTTGAGTACAGACGTAATTTCGATTATTTTTTACAGTTTTAATTTACGTTGAGTATAGCAGGTGAAAATGCAGTTTAACGTAACCACTTGGCGAGATTTGAAAATCGCCCTAAGATTTTATGAGCCCAAAGCCTTTTCGAAAGCTATGGCCATAGCCACCCCAGGAGAGAGCATGGTAGCCACAATGTGCAAAATATCGCCAAACAATTCCTGTCGCCAAGTGGTTACGCTAAACTGCATTCCAAACGTATAGCATAACCATCCAATATTTCATTCATTCAGAACATTAGAATATCCAAGAAACAATTATGAAGTCGAATTTACACTTTCTGAGTTGAAGAATGAAACTTACAAAAATTTAGATAGATACTAAAAATATTTATTAAGATCGCATCAATCGTTTCTTAATAGAGTTTCTTTTTGAACTCGATTCATTCCCTAGAAACTATCTCAAACATTTGACTATTCCAATCCTTTAAAATGAACACGGCAAACACTCTTACTAGGATCATAAAATTTTATACACAATCAAGAGACTAAATATTTAGATCAAGTGGACAACTATAAATTAATCCATTAAAACTCTTTATCATGTATCAAAGCTAATTCACATATTTTACTGAATTTAGGCGTTCTTAAAAAAACAATTATCTTAAATTATATGTAAGTTCCGTTTCGAATTTCCTATTTTACCCTTTGCAGTAAAGAATACATGCTTCTTTTGGAAAGTTTCTACACCGTAACCCCCAGTGTAAGAAATTTTTACTCTCTTACATAGTTCCACTAGTATAATTATTTGAAAATATCACGACAGATATTATTCTATCATTGTATTATAAGTTCCTTTGCATAAACATAAATATTTTTTGCCAAGCAGATTTTTTTTCTTTCATTTTCCAATTTTGATATAAGCAAATATATACATTATGTATTGTCAGTGAAAGTTTTTGGGAATCAAACTGGTGTTTATAGTTGAAGAAAAGAAAGTAATTCTTCCTTAAAAATCTCACAAATATTAATGTTTATGGAATAAAATGTGAATGTGTTTCTCACAATATTTAAGGATAATTATTATTTTCAAATGGCTCTTCTTTTTTTATGACTGTTTAATAATTTTGTGTTATTCCAGATTTAAAATAATTTATTCATCTTCAGCTTAAAAATGCTTTTTAGTTGAAAAATGTTAATTTTTCATGTAAAGAAATAATAAGTATTATAAGAAAATTTTCAGATTTGACATTAGTTGTCTTCTTAAGATTAGAAGATATATCATTCCTGTAGCGATTATCTTTGGCTACGATTTTCTTACGTGTGCCCTCAAATCACAATTTTTTTTGCTTTCTCTCAGTTTTCATGAAAAGGCAATAATTTGAAAATGAAACTTTATTTAACCCCATATTGTCCATTTTTACGAGTAGTATAATTAGAATTAATACCACACATTAATCTACCCCCGAGGACACCTTTTAAACTATTATTCAATAAATGTATGTTTTACTTATTTAAAAATTATTTTTGTATTGAGTAAAGAACTTTAATTTATACTACAATATTGAACTGAAATTCCTGTAAGCTAAGGTGTGTAGCGGAGAGATATATCCCGAAAATGCTTCAATAAGTTTCTAAAGTCGAAAAATAAGTTAAAATATACAGTAATTAGTTTATATATAAATTTTCTTAAGTTTTAATCAAATTAAATGGCTTTGGACTTCATATGATTGCCTTTGGATATATTATTGGCCATTTTAAAATTTACACTACACAAATATATTCGAATATTAACGTCAATTATTTCGCCAAATACTCAAAACGTATTGCCAATCTCTGCCAAATTGAGTTTTTTCCATGCCACATTTGGTAATGAAAATCCAACTTATTCTAAAAATATTTACTTTCGAGTGTTTAAACTTATTTAAATGTTTAAGACGGACGTATAATATTAGATGGTCTCTAATTTATGTAGAAAGGAAAATAATACTAAAATGTAGGTAGAGTATAATACAAGAATAACATGTATGTTGATATAATCCTATTATTCTAATTTTATACTTAATGATCAAAAGTATTGCAGAAATTATATAAATTAATTTTGTTAATATCTAAGAGAAATAGAGTCGCCTCTTAGGTTTATGTATAAAGTTAAAATGGTGTAAACTTTCATATATTGTATAAAAAAATCTTAAAATGGTAAATAAATTTCATACATTGTACAAAAAAATCTTAAAATGGTAAATAAATTTCATACATTGTACAAAAAAATCTTAAAATGGTAAATAAATTTCATACAAATGTAAATAACATCATAAAATTTAGGAGTTTGTACTTCCTTAACAAAATATGACATTTTGAATATCAATAAAAAAGACAGGTGAATTTTAAATGCATTGACGATTATTGATGTTTATATGCAGCTTTAAAAGTACATTTCCTAAATGTAAGAAATAATTTATATTTAATAAAATATTATTAAATATAAAAATGTATATTTAATATCTTCCCTTTAGGGAACTACTTTGGTTTATGCCCGAAAGCCGTCATTTTGTTTTTTTGGCGACCAGTCATTTCTCGCCAAATAGCGGGTTGACTGGTGGCTATGTTAGGCCTAATCGCCCGATTTGGCGAAAAAAAAACGAAGGTTGGCGGTCGGGCATATACCGAAGTAGAGCCTACTTTAGAAATGAGTGTTTTATAGATACTTTTTTCTGTTATTTATTCAAAAGAAATATAAATTTATGCAATTAAGTCGTAACGGATTTTTATCAATAGAAATTACACTCTATAATATTTCGTACTTACACTGCTAAGTATGGAAACAAAACGGCGGAATTCTGAGTGAAATTTATTATTCAAACACAGTGACGTCAGACTCAGATTGTCTCATTTAGGATGAATTGCGCAGGAGGGAGTTGATTGGTTAATTTCGAGAATTAAACAAATTTAACGTCCCTAATGACATCATAACGAAAATTTATTTAAAGTTTTTCATCTTACTTGTGGAATTTATTTACATTCTCTCTTATTCTTTTCTTTAACTTTAACTTCTGTGGGATCGTTTTACTTCTGTTCCGAGAAGTAATAGCGTTAGAGAAGCGTGAAGTGAAATTCTTGAAAGTAAGACCGAGGAACGAAAATTTCTTTAAAGATTTCAATTTAATTGTTTAGTTTAATTATATTTTTATTTTTTGCTTAAACAATTATTTGTCATGCTTTTATTTTAATTCTCAGAACTGATACTGCTAGAAGAACGTTAATTAAAACTTTTTGAAAATAAGACACAAAAAAATTTCTTCAAATTTCATTAGTTTCCCAACTTTGAGAACACAAGTGGATATATAAGAGTAAAGAGCAATGAGTAGAAAAAGTAGAAATACACCTCTGAGAAATTTTCCAATGTTTTCATCTGAGTTATCTACAGTAAAATGTCTGCAAAAGTAATGACACTAAAGCTTAAAAGTATTATATTCAAAGCATAGAAAGAAAGCCAAGGCAAGTCACTCGAGTAAATACAGAAATTTTCCATAGTATTAAATATCTGCAACAACAGAGATAAAAAATGATGAAATATTCACGACGAATCACAGCAAAAGTCGACGTTTCTTTTCCGAGGAAGAAAAATGTATTCAGAATTCCGGTTTAAGGAGCAAATATATACAAAAAAAGAACACACATATAATTCATTTAAATTTCACTCCAATTAAAAAATATCATGAATATTATTCACTTCAAACAGAATACTTTAAAATGAGAAGAAACGTATAGATGAAGTTCAATTAGATACGAAAAAGGAAAAATGCGGGACTCGGATGAATAAATATCAAAAGATTTCTCAAAATCAGATGAAATTTCCTAATAGTTATCAGTGACCTTCCCGAGTCTTAATTTATTTTACTCAAATAGAGGTAAGTTTCAGTTTCTGATATAGTAATATATGTAAATTTATATTAAGTAGAATTCTATTTTTACAAAAAAAGTGCAATGAATCTTCTTCTATTTATAGGGTCTTCCTGGTACTATAAATATGTCGGAAAATATTGGAATATTTACTTGGAGTACTTGAGTATCAAAGAATATATGTAACTGTGAAAGAAAATTGGGATGAGATTTCTGATTGCAAGAATCTTGTTTGCCCGTTTTCTTTTTGCCGCGAACGACACGAAATAGTATCCTCTGTTTTCATGTTTTAATAGCAGTATTTTACTGAAAGACTGCAAATGATTTCATACTACAAGAATATTAAAGCTATAAAGATATCGGAAAATTGAAAGAACAGTGGATTTATCGAATTGACTGAATTATGTGTCTCCCACACTATTTTTCATTATTAATGCACAGATTGTTGTCTATAAACCTGAAAATTTCTTTTGATGTCGGGAAGGAACGACAACGACATGATGAAAGGACATGGCCTTTAAATAAAAACCTATAATACCTAATAAGATTTTATATAGAAAAAAAAAAGTATTCTCACTTACTGAATTAGAAACTAAACAAGTGGAAATAATCGAAATAAGGTGACACTTTAGAAGGCCCTCAGACTTTCCGTTGTCCACGTATGAATATATTCGAACAAAAGAGTACAACAGATCGGTATCTTACAAATGTTCTTCATAGTAATTTAACGCAGAATATATCCTAGAAAAAACAAAAAGGAAAAATGAACTATGATGATATAAAGAAGAGAGTCAGAAGTAAACCCCCATTCTGAATTTAAATAAAACTATGAATTGCTAATTTTTCGTACCTGTAGAGCTACCTTAATTTACCCCAATATAAAACAATACATTATCAAAGTATCAAGAAAGTTTTTCAATAGAACAGGCTTTACTGACAATAAATCCCCCAAGAAAATTGAAAAATGCAACTCTAGTTACTCAAAAAGAATTTCAAGAAATGTTTTCCTGGATTAACTCCCACTGAACCCATTTGACAGCCAACACACCCTTGACGAGTCAATTGCTTCGATTCATTGGCAAAACTTCGTCTCCTAACATTGCTTCTCCCAGGCTGGCAAGTCCGACTTAATTCCGTTATTATCACTTGCATTAAGTTTTTAATTCTCTATATTTGTATTTTAAATGTTTTCAATTAGCCTGCAAGTATTCTCAAACCTAAGTGCATGTTGTAAAATACCACTTTTTTAATTAACTTCTGAGCAAGCGTAGACACCGAACTCGTACTATCTCACAGATTAAATTAGTGTAATGCAAGAGTCGGCACATTATTTTTAAAATGGGCCAGATCTTTACATTTTTAGGCTCGACAAGTGTAAATATTTACCTCTATTCACGATTACAAGAAGTATTTATAACAAAATTTCTGAATGCGTGATCAAATTCAAGAAACACTTACAAATATCAACCAAAAGGCCTGTCTTTGATGGGGGGAAAATTTGGATTCATCATTAATAGTGAAGAAATCAAATGGTGGAAAATTTAACTGAAACTGTTATTCAAAGGCGTCGTGTTGGTTAAGGAAATGGATTCGGATTTGAGATGCTGAGATTTTGATAGTACTGCATTCGAGATTCGTTTCTCAGAAAAAAAATTATTTGAACTAAAAAATTAAAGAAGAAAATGATTATTTGATTGGAGAGTTATGTAGTTGTTTTAAAAAAGATTTTTTTAAGATTGCATGAAATATATTCTATAGAGAATAACTTTTTATTCAATCTCATGAGCGATGTAGTATTAAACAAATAAATAATTACAATTTAGAATATTTCATATGCATCAGTATAATTAGGAGACCAAATACAATTCTCCATGCAAAACGGCAAATGTTATGAAAAAAGTACTAAAATCATGACAAATTCTTATTGCATTCGATGAATTAATGAATTACCTTATAGTTATTTTCGATTGACAATATTATTGTACACCGAAAGAATATAATTGCTTTTTAGAATCCTTTTAAAGTTATAATATCTTTAAAGCACTTTTGATATAAAAACAGCTTCTAATAACGTTAGATTTAATAATAACGATATTTTCAATTACTTAAGTGATTGAAGGCTTTTTAACAAACTTTTAAGACAAAAGCTTTATATAATTTTTATATTATAATAGTTTTCAATAGTCTTTAAATACAACTATGAAAAATTTTAATAATTTTATATTTTTATTTATTTATTTTTGCATCTCTTTAGTTATTCACCTTTAAAGTAATTTGAAAAGAAGGAATCTCATTAAAATAAAATTGTATGTTGGAATGACTGATAACGAAAATGATTGAGTTTTTCGGATTTCAAAAAAAAAAAAAAAAAAAAAAAATTCCAGCCATATATATGGTTTGCAACTAAAGTAGCGAAAGTGTTTTTATTATTATTCGTCTTATACAGGGGTTGGGGGAAATGGGAATAAAGGGCGCGCAAATTTGTGGATATATTTGGAAATTTTTCCTTAATAAAAAGGAAATTTCATAGCAATGTGAGTGAACAGAAACATACTGTTTAGAAGTATTGTGTCACTTAACAAAGGCGCCGATGAGCCTAAAGCAGAATAACATTGAAATTTGAAAAGAAATAGGAAAATAGATACTTTTCAAATATGCAGTAAATCAAGATATAGTTGAAGAGGGACGGTTATGCCATCGTATAAACATTTCGTTACTTTTCGAATTAAAACTATTGAATTGCAAATTATTTTGACTTTAATTCAATTCTTGAATTCTTCATGAAGCTCCGGGCTTCTTAGAACATCTCGGAGGGTTGCGAATAAGAGTGTTCAGACATGATGACATGAGGAGCATCGTATGTTTCACCTACTGTGAAGAAATTGATATACAGTTACAAAAAGTACGACTACAGAAAATGGAGGTTCAAGGAAACACTGAAAGAGATCTTCTCAGAGCATAGTTTTATGATGTCAGAGGTTTCATCGGTTTTATCAACATTTTTCATTCCTCCCACTCTTTCCATGCTCAAGGTACAACTTCCTATTATATTCCATGAAGTTTCTTTATGTTCCACAAACAAAAATATCATTCTCAAGAGAAATCAGCAGATATTATTGAAACAGAATAAAGACCTTAAACTGGATCTACAGATAAGACTTTCTCAGCTGCTATAAAAAGGGGCTATAGTGCTCAAGTTGATTAATTGTAATTTCAATGTTCCGTACAAGCATATTTATAAATTCATTTTTTTTACCTTCGAGACAAACTGAGTGCACCGCAAAAGAATGTAAACTATTCAGAATGCTCAACAAAAAAAAAAAACGTGAGTGTGTCTGATTTCCATCAGGAAAATAACACAAGAACAAGATAAAAGTACAAAAATGAAATTATACTATTTATAGATATTCTTGTTTATATTTTTCAACTATCTGCGTTCAAATATAGTGCAATGAAGGAAACACATTCTATTATGTTACGTAGTTTCAGTAGTGGAACAAATATGTTGAGGAAATCATGTTTTATAAACTTGCAAAGGAATGAAGTTCTTCTAGTGTAAGAGAGCTGCAATACAACATTTCCGAAATAAAACACATTTTCTTTAAAGTTTGCATGCGTGATTTTTTCAGCGTTTTATTTAAGTTTGTAATTTCCTTAATATTGAAGGACATACATAACAGATATTCCCGATAAATTTTCTGAATAAAAAAATATTTCTAAATATTGACATAAATTCATGTGATCGTAATGGCAGCATTTGATTACTGTATTGTTTTTTGATTATTATCCCTATTTTTATATTATATTAATCTACATACGTGCTTAATTAATATATGTCCAGTACTCCTGGAGAAAATAAAACAAAAATGCAAACTTTCTTAAATTTGAACCCACTGTAAAAGATTATAGTAATATAATTTAAAAAGTTAAAAAATTGTTCATTTTTCGTTAACGTTGTTTAGTTTTTAGGACGTTAAAATTAACATGATACTTAAAACTATACCAGAAAAATTATGTTTAATTTTGTAAAACGTTTTCGATATGAAGCAAAATTTTAAAAGAAGCTTAAGCTTTAACAAGAAAACGATGCGAAATTAAAGTAATTATTTTAAAAAATTATTTATTTATTTATTCTGAGAAATATCTAAAGGCTTGGAGATGTTATTTAATGATCAATTAAAAAAGAATCATATATATGTATGTATATATTTTTTTCAAAAAAATGTAATTTTAAAGAATTTTCAAATCAATGATTTTAATAGCCAAGACAATAATTAAAAACTTGCAATGTTATTATTATGGATTGTTCATTTTTTTTCATTAATATCAAGAGAGAAAGAATGATGCAATTAATGAACTAGATTAAAAAACCAATATATATAATATTTGTAATTAATGTTATTTAAAATGGAAATTGAATGTTATTTAAATGCAAATTGAATCTTATTTAAATGTAATTGGTTGTTATTTAAGCATTTTATTTAAGAATGTATTCCCTTAACATTGACGGATACACAGAACCGACATTCTCGTTGAACTCTCTGAATAAAATTTTTTATTTCTAAATACTAACAAAAATTCCTGTGATTGTAATGTAAGAATTTGATTATTGTATTGTTTTCTTAATTATTTCCCGATAATTTTTGTATTATATTAATCTACTAACGTGGTTTAAATTTAATTTATATATGTCTAGTAATTCTGGAGAAAGTAATCTAAAAATGTAAATTTTGTTAATTTTGAAACCATTGTAAAAAACTTTAGTAATAAAATTTAAAACATAAATAAATTCTTCTATTTTTATGCTGTGTTCAATCGAGTTTAGATAAAAATAAATGAAATTGGATAGTTAAAAATATAGAAAAAGAATCTTTCGTTATATATAATTATGTTTAGTTTTCTAAGAAGTTATGTTAATAAGTTACTTAAAACGATGCCAAAAAAAAATATGTTTAATCTTACAAAACATTCTCGCTATCAAGCAAAATTTTAAAAGAAGCTTAAGGTTTGGTGAGAAATGAGTAATAAAAATAAAGTTAATTTTATGTAAGTAATAACGTAATTTTTTTAACAGTTTATTCAATTGTTTCGTGACTTTTCTCTTCACTAACTTCCATTGATATTATCATCAAAAGTTCAAATTTTTCGTAGATATCAAGAGAAAGATTAATACAATGCTATAAACTATTTTTCAAAAGCATATATATATATATATATATATATATATATATAATATTCATAATTATATATTATTTAAAATGCATAATTTAAGTGTCTCGGGATTAAAATTATAATTACTTAAAAATATTACATACCTAGTTTTTATTCTGAAATACTAGGTGATGAAACGTACATACATAAAAGTACGTTGTACGCTAAATATGTTTATAGCTCTGTGAGTTCCAAAAATTCTAATTTATTTACTAATAATTTAGCTTATATTGCCCTATTCGAGTATTAATTAACACTTCCAAAATATTAAAATAAGAAATTCGATTAACTTGTTGCAAAATCCGCACTGACAAAGTTCAAGAAATTTTACATGTGAATTTATATTTTGTTTACTATGTTTTAAATAGGAGTATTTTAAAAGTTCTTAAAAATTAATAGTACAACTGAACCCTAATATTCAGCGAAGATAAACAAATTTAACGAATCAAAATTCAGTGGTGTCTTTAAATTCATGATAATGTTATGTCCCTTTTCCATAATTGTATTCACTGCCATATTTTCAAAGCACGTATTTGGTCATGCAGCAAAATGGGACAATTGTTTTCTATCTGTATCTAGATTATTTGTAATCCAGCTGCATGTGATTGATAATAAGTTTCAACTTCCAATGCACGTACTTAAGTTACAAACCGGCAGTATAGAAGGCTCATGCACTTTAAATCTGGTCGAATTCTAAATCCTCCTATCCGAGTGATGTGAAAGTTTGCTAAGGGAAGTGCCAAATCATGTGCCATCCTCGTCACATGACGCAGGTTCCAAATGATGAGGTCTGTCGCCAATATTCCTCGTGTTTCTCCTCAATGCGACATTAGTAATCAATTACACATAATTTACTTTAAATAGTAAGACTATGTATTTAAAAAACGAAAGTTTGTTTTTTAAGCTATTTTCTTTATAATACTTTAAGCAATGATGTTATTAATTGTGTATGCCATAACTCTTTGTGAAAATGAAATTTGTTTATTGAGGCAATATATGAAAAATTTAACAACAAAAAAAATCATCTTGCGTAACATATTGAGATGAAATTTCCTTTCGGAAAAATGTCAAAATATCAAACACGTCTATCAAGTCAAAAAAAAAAAAAGTTATAATCCAAACAAAATAATTTTATACGGCCTCAAAATGAATTCATTTTTAAAAAAGTAAATTTGTGTCTCATTACTTACGAAACGGGATAGTTTCAACTTGACTGCGATATCACGCAAATGCGGTGACACACATACTTCCTTCTATTTATTTTTTTTTTACCTACAAGAGAATTTTTTTTAAAGTTTGCATGTCTCATACTCTTAAAGGTTCTCGGATTCTTACAGAAACATATGAGCCCGAGAGTAACACTGAAAGTTTTGACGATAATTTATAAACCAAATGTAATTTAGTTATGATAGAATATATTGTTGCATGATAAAAAAAAATATGAAGATAATGCTTGAGAAGTATTGTGTTACGATTCTCTATGATTTTGAAGGACTAAATTAAGAATAATGTGGTCTCAGATTCTACAATTATCATCTGGAAATAAACACCATCTCATGTCATAGTATTCGTATGGCTTCTAAGCATTTTTGTGATTCAAAGTTCTCTTCAGGTTGAAGAACACAGGAAATCTTTTATCAGCTGTGGTCTCAGAACATGCTTCTGGCAGTACAAAAAATATTAGTGGGTGATAATCGTTTTCCATATTGAACTATGTAGAAGGAGCTAAACACTCGGTCTTTCACTAAGGATAAAAATATTCACGAGGAAATCACGTGAAAAAAAAATAGTTTGCAGTAAGTCCCCGGGGGAAAAAAAAGGAACATTAAAAAAACCAACTTGTCAGAATCAGCAAAGAAACCCTTAAATTCCTTAATGTGAGGGTGGACACCCCATTCTTTCTAAAATCATAGTTAGTGATGAAACTTGCCATTTTTTGGGACATTCCAAACATAAAGAGTCTATAGTAGAAGACTCTATGAAGGTCATTCCAAATCAACAATGGCGAAAAGAAATATACAATAAAACATGAAATTTGTCGAAGTCATACAACTAAAGAGCTGAAGATGATTACGGCTAACTGGTACACGACTCAGTATCTTTCAGAAATTCTTCGAGAAGGGAATTTTAGGAGACTCCGGCCTAAATTGTTGGATTTTAAGCAAATTAGTTCCTGAAAATGAATCAATGGATTTATATGAATTTAAGTCATCTATTGCGAGTTCCATTATTTATAAGGGTATTTTGATTCAGAGCAAAAAGAAAGGCAAACCAAATACATCACTTGATCCAAAAACAAAGAAACTCTTAAAAGTGTAAGCTCCTGCTGAATTGAGAAGAGATGGTGATGAGCATTATCCAGCTAAAAAACCGAAGAAAAATATGTTGTCAAGTGCCACTTATCTGGCTGTCCCATTAAAACTAGATACATATGTGTTCGATGCAAGGAAGAACTATGTACATAGGGCTTCTAGGCTTTTCACTCGAGATAATTTTTCCAATATATATGTAATTTCATTGTATTTAGTAATAATTGGTAAAAATATCCTTTAGGACCTTAAAATAAATATAAAAATTAGCTTAAATTTACCACCTGTCTGTTTCCTCTCATTTTTCTGAATAGGCATGTTTGCAACCTTTTAAACATACAAACCTCATATGAAACTCCTCAGATTTCCTTTAATGGGATCAAGCTGAACAAAAAAAAAAATTCTACAGAATTTAAAACAAGAATTTGAGTATATTAATTCATCGAATGATTTTTTTTCTTCGCTTTTTTCATAATTCGTGAACGAACGGGTTACCAAGGGAGGCTCCGTGTCAGTTTGATAAATATTTTCCGGGTCATTTTCATTTTGTCCACCCTGTATCTTTATACTTGTCTACCTGTTTACGCAAAGAAAATCTTATTTATAGACATTAATAATTATGTATGAGTAATTTGTAATGAACATCTGTTCTTACATTTAGGCCTATATCTTACAAATACTCAACCGCATTTATAACTTAAAAAATTACAGAGCACTTATTGACATTACGTTTTGTACATCAAAATTGAATATTGTTTCAAAAATTAATTTAAAATATTTCTTATGATTCAAATTTATAAGACATTTTATACAAATATTACGCAATATCTAAACTTAGTCCAAGTTTACTACTAAAAAAATGGTGTTCACTGCACTGTAAATTACCTCATTTTATATCAAGGGAAATATTAGCGTTATGTTTGAAATAGGCTGTTAAGAAACGTGCAAAAATTCTAAGACCCACATTTTTAGAAAAACTTAAATACAGATATTATATTATACAGCACAAATGATTACAATTTTAAAATCCAATTATCAAATTCTTCGAAATAACACATCAATGGAATCACCAAAGTGTCCTCTAATTTTAACAGCAAAATCAAAAATTCGAAAATAAAATATTTTAGTATAATCTTAGAGAAAGTATTCAGCAGAGTATTATAACTAGAGTAACATATTTATAAACTGAATTTGAAACTTTTATAAATTTCAATTGACATCAAACAAATTAATAGACACAAAAAACTGAAAATAAGAAATAATTCTTTATTAAATTCCAAAATTGTAAAAAAAATTCCTGAGTCGAATGTTGAAGAGGAATTAAGAAAATAATTTATAATTCAGTTTATTCACATAAAAATATACTTTTCATAATCACAGATTTTTCGAAATATGCTTCAGAATTTTATAGTAGATTCAATGAAACACGAAACTATTTCTAAGCGAAAGCTTCATCTAATGTTTAGCATAACAGGTCCCACCACTAATCGATGCCACACAAACTGAAACAAACAACCAATCAAAACAAATGTTTTCATCATACATATTTGTATTTGACAGATAAGAAACACGAAGTCATTGTATTTTAGTGAACTTTCTTGGTCTGATTCGGAATCGAATATTTTTAGAGGGATACAGGCTGACTCTCATTATAGGGATTATGTCCTCTCTTAAATCTAAAGATTCGACGTTGTAGTTTCTTAAGATTGAAGACACGATAGTTTTCAATTCCATTTTAGCAAACATTTGTCCTGAAAGATCAAACAATAAAATAAATATTTATGCATTATTTTAATATTCACAAAAGTTTATGAACAGAACACGTGACATAAACCCGGTGTCAGAAACATGGGCTTGTTTATTTAAAAGAAATAAAAACTCCTTTACAAACTAAATACGAAGTTCGATCCAGAAATAAGGCCCCCAAAGAGCTCCAGCCGCGTGGGAAGGTGCGAGACGAAATCCGGCAACAGTGTCTGTTCCCCCATTCGCGATTCGCCGTGCAGCTCAATCTTGGCTCAACAGCCGTCCGAGATGGAGGTTCCCATTGTTGATCCCATCAAATGAGAGATTCGTTCAGTAATTCGCTCTTTACATGCCAAACGGACTCTTCCCGTCGATATTCATCGTCAGCTGACATCGGTGAATGGCAGCAAGTGTATGTCCGTTCAACACATCCGAATGTGGTACAGAGAGTTTAGTACCGGTCGGAAGGAAGTCCACGATGAAGAACGAAGAGGAAGACCGTCAGTTTCGAAGGCGGTTATCGAGATGGTCCAAAGCGAAGTGCTTCAAAACAGGAGAAACTCCATCCATGAACCTGTTGTTTGGATTCTTGGGAGCTCTTACGGAACAGTGAAAAGAGCTTTGACTGAAAAATTGGGGTATCACAAGTGTTGTGCTCGATGGATACCAAGGCTATTGACATTAGAACACAAGGAGAAACGCCTTGACTGTGGTTGCCAATTCCTTCAAAAATGTCAAGAAGATAAGAAAGGATTGTTGGACTCCATTGTTAGGGGAGACGAAACGTGGGTGTTTCATTTCATTCCCAAAGCGAAACAAATATCCAAACAGTGGCTTCTCTCAGAGTCACCAGTCGCAAAGAAGTTCAATCAAACTCCTTCAGCTGGCAAAGTCATGGCCACTGTTTTTTCGAATCGTAAGGGGATACTTCTGATCGATTTCATGGAATGTGAGACAACAATCAACTCAGACAGTTGTTGTCAACACTAAGAAAACTTAGGAGAGTTATCCAGAACCACCGGCAAGGACGTTTGACAGCCAGTGTCCCACTGCTTCACGACAACGCCCGAATTCACGCCTCTCATCAAACCCAGGAACTTTAGACATACTTTGGGTGGGCTGTTATGCCCCACTTATCTTACAGTCCGGACCTCGGGCCTAGTGATTATCACTGGTTTTCGAAGTTAAGGAACACTTGAGTGATCAACATTTCCGGAGCGGCGATCACGTCAAAGAAGAAGTGAAACGCTTCCTCAACGGTTTGGTGGCGGAGTTCTACGACATTGGGATAGAGAAATTTTAGCACTGTCTACAAAACTGCGTAGAAAAAAAGCGGCGATTATGTAGAGAAATAGAGTAAAGTTTCTTCTTACTAACGATGTAAATTTCTATGAGAATAAATAATGTTGTGTATTTTTAAAATTGAACCTTATTTCTGGATCGACTCTCGTATTATGTTCTCAGTTTTGTATTCTTATCACTTGAAACTCGGAATTTAATTATGTAGGAGTATTGTAAAGTTTTAATTATTACTAAACATAACAGAGATATCTGCATAATGTTTTTATATGTTAAGTTGTTCTTATATATATAATGTTGTGAATTAAAGAAGTTCATGTTGATTTATTTGGTTTTAGAAAGTCGTACAGTGAAGTAACCTGACAAGATAAGAGTGCAATCTGCAAAGTTGTACAATAACGGCTTTCGAAAGGTCAAGAAATACTAAGAGAAATGTACTGGATGGTGATTACGTAGATAAGCATTAAGGGGAAAAAATAAAACTTAAGTTTCCACCTCGATTATTTCTTAAACTTTACGATATACAACTCGGGATAATAATAAAAACCTCACGATACTGAGGGTTATTTCAGTGTGCGGCTTCCTGAAATCAAACAAATCAACATGAATAACAATAATTAGCGAAATTACGAAGAAAAGAATCAATTAATATGTAGAATAAATTTTATCAAGATATCTAAGTTACTTTTTAGAATAATTAAACTTTTACGCTACGCCTTGTACATGAAATATTAAAAAAATCAATCGTGTATTTCACAAACAAGAGGCTCCTTTCGTTTATATCCTAGAGTCGCTTCCATTGCAGTGTTCAGAGCTATTTTTAACATATGTTTCTTTAAACTTTTAAGCAATATAATTTAATATATATTAAGAAAATATCTTTATAAAACATACATCAAACGTTTTGTATATAAAATATGAATATTACATTTGAATTAGATGGGAAATAAGAATTATTAAGTATACTAAAAATCACGAGAAATTCTTCAGAATAATCACTGATTTCCCTATAAAAGAAGTAAATACATATGTTTTCTAAGAATAGAAATTATAACTTACATTTATGTTAAAATGTAATTTCTTTTATAGACAAACAATTTAAATATTTATTCTTAGAAGTTATTTTTTTTTATTAATATCATAATTACTTTTCTCCTATTTCTTAGTGGTTATTTTTTATTCATTGATTGGGTCATAAAACGAAAAGTGGTCCGTTCCTTAAGCTTAAAGTGGAAAATTATTTATATATTTCAGGATAAATAATCTTTCCTTGACTGCGTCAAGTTAAACTTCTGATCCTTCACAGCTTCGACTTTCCTATTATGCGATTTGTAGGAGTGAGGATGAAGTCTTCCAAGTTTGGCCACTTTCTGTCGAAACTCATTGAGATTAATCACGATTTAAATGGTTATATACTGACCATTGAATAAAGAGGAAAATTAAAGAAATAGCTTTAAAACTAAGAGATTTTAAACCGTAGAAAGAAATTTATATATTTATCAAATTTATGTTAGTATGACGATTAGGTGACAAACTTTATCTCCAGGAAATTGTAGTTCAAAGGCCGATTCCACGAAATGCCTTAGGGCTAAGTATTGAGCTTAATGTAAAATGAATCAATAGTATTTAAAATCATTGTTACTCGTATGTGATCCGATTCTCATAATCTCTCAGCAGGATTTTAAATTAGTCTAAATTTGTGTCTCTCGTGAAAGTCATTGTTAACTTACAAAAATTGTAAGATTTTGACTCAGAATTAAGTGATCATGTCTAACGTGAAAGATCCCTATCTAAACATTAAGTTCCGTAATATTGAAAATTGAAGCTTATTTATATTTAACTTACTTAACAAAGCGGCCAAGGAAGCCGAACGGTCTTGGTCACAAGCTCGCAGTCGAAGTTGTTCCCATCTCATCGATTCGAATCCTGATGCTTCTAAAGACCCTCAGTGTAGCGGGGCTTATGCACGTGGAATCTGTCGTGATTCCAACTCATCCCGTTGGCATTATATAGAATTTTGGACAAGGAGATGCCAACTCAGGTGTCGTCCTCACTACTTGACTGAGACTCAAAACGATGAGATATATCACCAATAGCCCTCGTATTGCTTCTAAGTGCGAGGTTAATATTCAATCAATTTGCGAAACAAACAGAAGCTATCTGTGTAATTTCGTTCCATGATCAACTGACGATATCTACTTTGAAACATCCTTACCTAAACATTACGTGGCGTCATATAAGTAACAGATCCTTATTTATATTTAACAAATTGATGCCCTTATTTTTCCACAATTGGTTATCAATGGAATTCCATTCTAGATTACCAAACTTTGGTTATATTACTAGTGAGATTGATAAATTATGGTTGAAATATTTTGATGTAATTAATGTTTTCAGTTTGAAATGAAAACAATATTGCCTTGAGACGAAGCAAACTCTTATATTTAAGGAGTTTTTAATAATAATTATCACTGATTTCCTCAAATAACTATAAAGTATTTAGATATTTAGGCCTGTGAATTATTTCATTTCAAAATTCTGCTCAGTTCTAGGACTTCCAAATATTCTTATATGATTAAGAAATCAAAAGTTTAAATTTAATATAATCAAAATATTCTAAAAAAACAATTAACATTGATCTTTGTTAAGTGTAGCTATTCCTAACGTGTAATATAAATACGGATAATGTTATAAATTTCTAATTTATGTATATGCAAAACAGTGGAATTTCAATAATTGTTCAACTTTACTATTTTTACATAATACAAATATTTATTTCTGTTAGAGACTGACTTATTCATTTGGTCGAAAAAGAGATATTTATATTATTATTATTAAAACTCAATGAAAAAATAGCTTGTCACACAATTCCTAAGCTCTTTGAATATCAAAACTCATTTTTACATAAGCCACACATTTTAATTTTTGTCAATCACTAAACTTCAGTTACATACGAAAAAAAATTATCAAATTTTTAGAAGTTAAAATAACAAAATTCTATTCTAATTTCCTTAATTGTATTAAAATTTGTTATTTTATATAATTTAATAAGTTTTAAAAAACACAATTAAATTTTGAAAATAAAAAACTCACTTCAAATCACGTTTTAAAAGAAAATCTTAAAAAATATAATTATAGCTTTCAAAAGAATCTTAATATAGTAATGATGATCATTGTTTATTAACGTCACACTGGGAAGCAATACGAGGGCTATTGGCGATTGGCATAAAAATTTTGAATTTCAGTCAAGTGACGTGGTCAACGCCTGAGCTGCCGTTTCCTTCTCCAAAGTACCATATCACGCCACAGGAGGATTTATGACCTCAACCAAATTTAACGTGCATTAGTCCCGTCACTTAGTGGGTCTTTTAGAGGCATCAAGGATTGATTCCACTATTCGATGAAAGTAAGGCCTGGAGCGAGTAATCAACAAAGACCTCTATTCTATCGATTGTCGCAATCCTTTTAGTGAAGACATCAAATACATAAATTGAAAAATGAAATTCCAATAACAAATCAAAATTATTTAGCATTTCTGTTACGGATTCTTTACACTGTGCTAATTCTAATACATGGACATGCAATCCTTTTTAAATCGATACAAATATAAACTTTTCCGGAAAATGAGCATATTTCGTAATTTTTGTCATCCACATACCTATACAATTCCTCCGTCCCTCACCGAATGGAAGAAGCGCGCAATCGGGTAATTTTGCTGCTTTTTCGGGTAAAAATCGATCTGGATCAAATTTTTCTGGATCCGGGAAGATATTTTCATCTCTGTTCAGGAAATACGAAAATATAAAACAGGATGCCCCTTTCGGTATGGTGTGGCCACCTAGAAATATATTCGTTTAATTACACACTGCTTCATTATAAAATATCAACTAAAAGAAAAAATGATTGAAAATCGTAAGATTCACTATTATTTCCATTCACTTCACTTCGTAAATACTGTTTAATTTATTCATTTGTTTCCATTCAATCCAAGGAAATTTCTCTCTGCATTATATGTGTTCATACGAGTACAAAAACGGTATTCTTCCAATACGTCGAAAGGGGACTTTGATACTTTAACCTCTTCTATTTCCTCAAGAAGATTACTGCCTTTCACCATTGTGAATGCCATGCACATGTTATTAAAAGTACGAAGCCTGTAGATGTAACATTATACAATTTCACTGAACTCTTAATCTGAATTTAAATGATGCAGTCAAACATGGTTGTTTCGAAGTTGAGGCATTCAAAAAAAAAATAATAATAATAATTCGAATTTAGTTCAGAACAATGTGAACATACATTCCCATTTTACAAATTAAAACATGTAATAAAAAGCACATTCAATAACATACTGAATTTTTTTGAACTGTTAAACATGAAAATCAGTCAGTTATTCCGAAATAAAAGTCAAAGTAATCGAAAGCTAGAATATGCAAAATCTCACTTATTTGTGAGAAAGAACTAAAATTTATGAGTCAAAAGCCAGCGTGCAGTATGGAAGTGCTTGATAATTTCGCTTTGTAATCTCATTTAGTTCACTTATTGAAATCAGTGTTTGATTCGCTGTTGAAATAAAACTTATCAACACTAATTGTGAGTGTAATGTATAATTACATAATCACCAGTTGAAAAGTTTAGTTTGATGAAATTTTAAAATTGTTTTGGTCATATGATTCAAGTTTCCATTAATATTAAAGAATTTCTTTTTACTTTTTTTGCACCACTTCTGAGATATTAACTAAATTACTCTTAACTTTTTTTAATTTTGGTGATAGATTTCACTCGTTTAATTTTTTCTTACCCCTTATATCTAAACTTCAGACTACAAACAGACTTGGTTGTACGACAATAACAACTTTATTCCTTAGTATCTTTGTCGCGTTACGTAGGTGAGCCGCACAGTTTACTTTTAGAGAGAGCGCCACCTTGCGATGTGTACAGAGACTTCATTCTCGCTGGAATTCTTTGTTATCTCTGTGCTGAGAATTTTGTAAGCGAACATCTCATACACTCGCTCTGTAACGTATTGGACACGAAAACAGTGAGGCTAGAGAAAAATATTTAATTTTATTTCGCCACTAATCAGGCGCCATGCTACACACTAGATCCTAGTTCCCTCACCTTTCTTCATCCAGGTTCACTCTTTAGTCGGTGCGCGCTCATCTCAGTCTCTGAGTTTGATTGGGTGATTTCGTACCTGACGAAATCAACTGGTTTGTACAGTGAAGTTCGCTACAAATTCCTCCTTCCTCTGGAAAGAACTTTTTCGGATAAAGTAAAAGTTCTGTTTGTTGAAGTTCGCTAAAAATATTAAGATGTCAGCAGGAGATGACATCGTATGATTTAGATGACACAGTACGAATTAAATAACATAGTACGATTTCCCTTTGGCCAAAACTCTATATTAAATATTACACTAACACATAAAAAAGTATAATAAATGATGATCACAAGTTATCTTATTCCTATATATATATATATATATATATATATATATATATATATATACACTATATTTCTATTTAATTAAAAACATCTTGCACAATAACTCAAATCATATTGCTTCAGTCAATATTCATATTAACATCACTTTTGTTAAAATTATATAAAAAATGAAACTGACACTTTCTTGGCTATAGTTTTCAAGAGAATAATTAAGAATTCATACACATGTAAATGTTCATCAGATTAAACGTAGTGCAACTCAAACCGCTCAAGTTATTCTCTGAAGTGATACTCTTATAAATCATTATAATTTCTCTACTCTATTAATAGTAATTATTCCAAACTCTTTGAATTTCATACGCAATGATTAGAAAAATGAGTTTTTCTTTCTTATTAGATGTCTCCATCTGTTACCATGAAACATTTTGAATAGCATTCTAACGTTGTAATCTGGCATTGTAATATTGAAATGAAATAACAATGTTTCTTCATTATAACTTTTAGGAAAATATGTTAGTATATCGCATGTTTATAAAAATATTACTATCAATGTATATTAGTGTATATATATTCTAATATATCAATTGTGGGGACTGAAATTCGAAAATTTACCTAAAATCTATACATAACATATTTATGCCCTCTTGTCAAATATTATGACATCAATTACTAGAAATTGGACTTGTTTTCGAAAAGGAAAAATATTACATGTTTTCTTTAGGAAAAAGAATATTTGATGTTCAGTATAGAGCTTAAACAATAACACACATCTTGGGAAAATATATACTAATCCTTAATCAATTCTACTCAAAGAATGTACATAAACATTTTCCCCAGGTTTATGGATGACTTCGAAACTAAATGGTTGTAGTGCAAGAGACCAACGTACAAGGTTTGGATTTGTTCCTGCATTTGTTTTCATCCAGACTAATGAGTTATGGTCTGTCTGGATGATAAGTTTTGGTGTCGATCCAAATAACATTTTAGATTATTCACTGCATAAATGATAACCGCACATTCTTTTTCGGTTGAGCAATTACTTTTCTTAGCATCTGAAATTCTTTTTACTAAGGTATAAAATGGGACGCTCTTCCCCTCTATCATTTCTCCGGTCCAGAACAATTTCAATATCAGTGTCCGATGCATCGGTATGAAGAAGGAATTGTTTTCTGAAATCAAGAGCATATAGAACTGAGTTAGTCGACAGCTTTTCCTTCAATTACTTAAAAGATTCATGGCATTCAATAGTCCCTTTAATGTACCTTTTTCTTTGATTTTCCTTTTAAGAGTTATGTTAAAGGAGCAGCTAAACTAGAAAACATTGGAATGTTTTACATATAATATCCCACTATTTCCATAAAGGCTGTAACCTGAGTTTTGGTCCGGGGAATTGGGAAATCTAAGAATATTTTAACCTTTAATTGAACAGGAGAACGCTTTCCTAACCCTATAACTTGACCAAGATATTTGACACTATCTTGAGCGAATTTACATTTAATTGGTTTGATTGTTAAACGAGATTTCTGTATCCTTTCTAGTAACTTATTTATGTGATTGATATGATCGTCCCACTTTTCTGAAAATATGGCTACATGGTCTAAATATAGCACAGTAAACTTCTGACACCCTTTGAGTAGTTCCGCCATCATCCTGCTGAAATAATAGGGCGCATTTCTTAGTTCAAACGACATACGTAATGGACAGTAAGTTTCGAAATTTGTAGTAAATGCAGCCAATTTTTAGCTATCGGAGTAAAAGGAATCTGCCAATAGTCTTTTGTTACGTCAAGTAGAGTCATATATTTGACAGCTGCGACAGTTTCAATCCTATATTCCATGTTTAGTAAAAAGTAAAACTGAGTCCTTATTACCTCTCAATTTCCTGTAGTCGATGCAATTTCTAAGATCTCTTCCAGGAGTTTCAACCAATATTAACTCTTTCTCTTCATTGTAAGAAGGACACTTCTTGATCTGGAATCCATTCACATCTCCAGGGTCAAAGAGGACTGGTTTTCACCATCCACTTTGTCAGAAGTAAAATTTTCTTGTTTTTGTAAGGGGAGATTCTCTTAACAGAAGTTTAATTACTCTTTTCTTTTTGTCCACTTTAGCATTTTCCCTTCCTTCGGGTGAAACCCCTCATGTTGTTGTGGTACTAATATTTTCTCTCTTTGGGAAAAATATCTAATATATTTTACAACGCTTCTCCCCTTGTAGTAGAATCGTTCTTTTCTATTTAAAATGTATATTTTCTTCCTTTGGGTTGGAAAACTTTTATTTAGTCGTTCTGTCCTCCTAACTACATGTTCTAAAACCTTATCTTTTTCCAACTGTATTCGTTTTAGTATGGAGCTAATTTTTAAGAACGCTTCCTCTGCTTTCTTCTTTCCTTCAATTAAAACACACGTTTCCTTTCTTAGTTTCTCTAGTTGATTCGGTAGATCTTCTCTTGACTTAATATGTACCTTAAATGCTAATTCCTCTCTTTTTCCAATGGAAGCATTTTCTCCTGTAACATCCTTTTCTTTTCCCAATATTCTTTCTCGTTGGATCTACAACAATTTTGTCTTTTGCTCTTCCTCTTGTTTTTCAATTTACCTTTCGTCTTTCTTCATTTAGGGTACAAGTTTCATTCCGCAATTTTTCTAATTGATTTAACAGATTAGAATTTTAATTTTTCTTGCCTTTTTCTATCTTCTGAATCAAGGGAGCTAATTCTTCATCTTTGTGTTGTGCTTCTATAAACCCATTGGTATAAATTTTAATTAAATTTATTGTATCAAGGTATTCTCTCAATGAAGGTAAAAGGTTTCCCATATCTTCAGCTATATTTTCTGCAATTTCAATTTTATCATCTTTCTTTGCATTACATTTAGAAAGCTTTCGTAATTCAAAAGGGTTTGAATTATGTCCTTCAATTGTATCATAGTTCTCGCAGACGCAATGTGCTAGCTTTCATTCTTTCTTGTAATCTTGCATTTAAGCATTTTTCATACAAATTCTTCTTCGTTAATTGATGCGATTTTTAATAAGATTTTGGAGGTGTATAAGTTTTAAATCGTCAGTTACTCTTTCAACTAATTGTTCTGCTATATACCTTAACTCTGCTTTTCGACCTTTTGCTAAATAAGTCATGTTTTAGGTACAATAGATTTTACACTCAAATATTTGGATGAAACCCCACAAATAAAATCAATTAAATTAAACTTACAATTTTTCTGAAGAAAATAATGGTGAAAATACTGGAATCCAAAATTGGTAATTACTAAATATAATTTCTAACTATTATTTGTATGTACTTAGTTACTAATAACAAAACACCTATACGTATTTAATAAAATATTATTTCTCCTATAATACACCATTTATAAAAATAAAAATACTCTTATTAATTACTAGAAAATATTTTCGCCATGAAAAAAATAGCAAATTTTCATCAACAGAACAAAAATTGGAATTACATGAATAAGAGATTAAAAAACAAAATATTCTACTGCTTAACCAAACAGTTCAAGGTAAGAAAAAAAAAATATTTTTCCTTAAATGTGATTTATCGCTTATATATCTAAATCTTTCCACAGTAGCTAGTCATTCTTAGCACACTTAGTTAGGTGTAATATATAAAATATACAATATCTTATAATTATGTAACCAAACAACAAAAACAAATACTCAAACGAAGCTCACACTATCACAGGACATGATTTAAATTATCAGATTTTGTTAAATTCTAAAGCATAGGATATACAATTAACAATAATCATACAATACTAAATTACTAATAATATTCACACAAGTTTAAAAAAAAATATTCAGGTGGAAAATTCCCAGTTTATGATATACTATAGTTGAACAAAATTAAATTCAACTCTAGATCAACGTATAGGATATGTTTTTAAGATAACTCAAGAAAATCACATGTGTTATAAATAATTGGGCGGACAGAAAAAGAAATCGTACCTGAAATATACTTGCAGGACTTGTCAGTACAACCAACATTTTTACAGCACTTCACAGCAATTGATTCTTTTCTTACAACTTATGCTGAGCGGCACTACTTTTTCTTTTATACAGCACGTCTTGTTAATTCTCAAATGGTAGGATAGCATTATTATTTTTCAACAGTACTAGGACGGCAGGCTGATATAAGTATTTAATTTACTTTCACCGCTAAACATGCGCCATGCTACACACTAGATTCTCATTCCCTCACCCTTCTTTCTCCAGTCTTGCTCTTTAGTCGGTGCGCGCGCATCTCAGTCTCCGAGTCTGATTGGGTAATTTCGTACCTGACAAAATCAACTGGTTTGTACCGTGACATTCGCTACAGCCCTTAAAAACATTCTCTACAGGAGTGTGATAACAATAACACATCAATCAATAACTCCCGAGACTAACATTGAAAACAACATTTTTTTTGCAAAATTTTTTTTTATTCATCAACATAACACCTTTTGTTAATCACCTTTTAGGGTGATACAATCGTTCCAACGCTTTACCAAATCTTTTTTTTTTTTTTCCAAAAAAAATTTTTTTTTTTTTTTTTCTTTTTTTTTTTCCCGCAAGAAATCTTTTTTGTTGCGAGTAAATAGCGATAAACAGCTTTCTGAATCATCGACTCGTTGCTGTTTTTGTTCCATCGAAAGCAATCGCGGCACCCACTTGGAAAAAACCTTTTTCATGCTCAATTTTTTATGAAGGATAGTAAATACACTTCCATATGATATCTGTGTCATCTCAGCAATCTCACAGAGCTTCACTTTACGATCTTTCATTATAATTTTTGTCACTTCATTCACATTTTCCGGTGTAACGGCTTCCACAGGTCTACCCGAGCGTTCCGCGTCATTTGTATCGGTACGACCACGTTTAAACTCGGCAAACCACCAACAAATCGTTGCTTTTGATGGACAAGAGTCCGAGTAACATTTTTCAATCCATTGTTTTGCTTGCACGGTGTTTTTACCCATTAAGAAACAATGTTTTATCAGAACACGAAACTCGGTTTTTTCCATTTTTTAAACAAACTACAAAACGACTTTACTCCAACCTCGATAACTCAGCTGTTTCTGGTCCGATCGACTTAAAATTTTGACACGTTTCAAGCAAAGGTTAGTACTCTAGAAAGACCTGGTTACTAGTTTACTACGAGCGCCATCTCTGGGTTAGTCTCGGGAGTTATTGATTGATGTGTTATTGTACAATTTTGTATAGTTGTACATATAATTGTAGTATAATTATAAGTATTGTACAATTATGTATATTATATAGTTGTGTGGAACAGTTCATAGAAAGAATTATTTTCAACCGTACAAAAATCACTCTCTGGATATCCTTTTTTAGAGCATTGCCTTCCTAACATGGATATAAAAATACATTCAGACATTAGTGGTTTTGGCATAGGTACAGTACTATTGCAAATCCAGGACGGCAGAGAAAGGTCAAAAGCCTATGCTTCCAATTCCTTAACAGAAGCCGAAATAAATTACTCAACAACAGAAAAAAAGTACCTTGCTGTCATGTGATCAAACAATCAATTCGTACTTTATATATTTGGAAAACCGATCACTGCCATAACAGATCACAACTCTTTGTGTTGGCCCGCTAACGTAAGGGATCCATCTGAAAAACTTGCCAAATAGACCTGAGGTTGCAGGAGCACGACCTAACACATCGTCTATAAGAGCGGCAACAAACATTCTGACTCCAATGCCCTGTCTAAAAAATTCTCTTCAAGTCAGAAAGGGAATATAGTAATGAAATTCTTTTTCTGACGTCCATTACAGATTACAAGAAAGATCAAAGGAAAAATAACCATTTGAGATTTATATTTAAAGTCCTTAAGTAAGATAAGGATTATAGAAGCTGTAAAATCAGAGACGTTGTATTATATAAAAGACACTATGACTCAGTGGGATAACAATGGCTATTTTAAACGTTCTCCATAATGGTCAACTACCAGTCATCTTGGATTTGCTAAGACGTATGACGAAATAAAAAGAAAATAATATTTTCCATGACTTTATGGTAACATTTGCCGATATGTGTCACACTGCAGAGAGTGTCAAGTACGGAACCTCTTACTCGATATTTATCAGGTCAATTTTACCAGATAAAGTCACCTGACGACCATTTTCAAAAATTGGATTGCTCTACTAAGACACTGCCCTATTACACGAAAAGGAAATAGGTGGATATTGTTTTTACAGACTACTTGACGAGATTCATAGTTACAAAAGCATTGCTAACTGCTGAGGCCATCGAAGTTGCTAACTTCATTGTTGAAGAAATCATACTAAACCGCATTGCTCTCAGAGAAATTATAAGTGATTGAGGACGTTTGTTCTTATCAAATATTGTGAAAGACATTAATCAATTTTGCCTGACTTCACATCTTCTGACGACTACCTACCATCCACAGGCTAATGGTTTCACAGAAATATTTAACAGAACATTAGGGGACATGCAGCCTATGTATATGACGCAAAAAGAAATTAGGACATTCTACCCTTTATGACTTTCGCTTATAAATCTTCAAAACAATATACGATGGGATTCAGTCCATTCTTTCTAGTTCATGGAAAAGATATCCAGACTCATCTCTACATAATTCTCCCAAACGGTGCAGAAAAGTATGAAAAATGGGTACAAAAGATTATCACCAGGGCTGAAGACAACTGGTAAAATTCCACATTCTCGAAGTTCAAGTTTATGATAAACGTTCATAAGCTCATTGGCCCTGACAAGTCATCTCCAACATCGGGGATTTAGTTTTGATGTTTACCACAGTAGGAAACACTGAACTGTCAGAGGAGCTCTTTAGACATTATTTTGAATTGCATCGAATAACTCGACGATTATATGATGTAAAGTATAAAGTAGGAATTATAGAAGAGAACCGTAAAGACAACGAAATTCAAAAGGTATCGTCTACACCTTGAGGTTAAAATCCTATCTTAATCCAAATAATCAAATGGAAGAAAAGAGAATTTCTCTATTTTTTAAGGAGTCCTGTCACAAGCAGGAAGACCATATTGTAGTGGGACATTACTTATTTCTAAAAAAGTAGAAAATGTAGCAAGACTCGTTTTCTGACAATGCCGCAAGAGCAGGATGGGGCTCTTGCTCCATAAATCTACAATTATTCAATAATTTTCATTCTATTAAAACTTTGATCTGAAGGTTGCATTGGTTATATGGGAGGCATACATAATAACTGAACGAAGTACAACAT
>BMAW01064846.1:757281-800044 GCA_019974015.1 Nephila pilipes | reverse complement strand
GTGAAGCATTAGCTGAGGTGAAGCAATCATTAGCTGAGGGTGTAGCAACATTAGCTGGGGCGAAGCTGAATATTAGCTGAGGTGAAGTAACATTAGCTGAAGTAATGAATATTAGCTGAATTACATTGAACAAAAATAAGATTAAAAACGTTTTATACCTGAAGTTTCAAAAAAATTTCCCCGACCCCTATGTAAAGCATTTTCACTCTACGTAAAGCCTAGGTGCAACGCTGAGTATTTTAGCTAGTATTATATTAATCAGTGTGTTGTATATTATGTAGACAGTGACTTTCCGTTTCATTTGAAGATCAGGTGTGCAAAATTTCATTAAGGTCGGAATAAAACAGCACATATGTACGATTAAACTGTACACACACACACACACACACACATATATATATATATATATATAAAAATTTAAAAACATAAATATATATATATATATATAAGCTAATTGTAATTAATATTGAATCAAACGATAAAAAAAAATTGAAAAGTAGTCTAATACACCAAAAGTGATCCACCGAAAAGAATAGCAACTTGGGTGGCTAAAAAAAGGCTACCTCACAGCAGTCTTCAAATTCTGAACAATGTTATTTATTTTCAGTCATATCTATATTCCAGATTGCATATGATCCAAGGTAATACATAAATAGAAAAGTAAATAAGATACTTAATTTTTATATTTGTTTCATTTTAATCCAATAAAAAAATTAGGGGAAATTTATCACGACATATTTTTGAAAATTGACTTCATTAGTGGTGAAAGCATGTATCAGACATGTATCAAAATTTTTTTATTTTATTCCAATAAGAATTTCAGGAGAAATTTATTATGACATATTTTCGAAAATTAAGTTTGTTACTGGTGAAAGCAGACATAAAATATATATGCAAAACAAGATAAATTTCGGAACAGTGGTCATGTACGACATTTTTGGGTTAACTAAAACAATAGCTCTTTGGGTGACTTATAAAAACAACAAAATTACTCAATGAGAAGACCAACATTTGGTACATTCATTAAATTTAATAAAATAAATATTTTTAAAGTTAACGGTTACGTAACTGAAATTGATAATTCTGATAGATACGTGATGCCCCGATGTTGATATCGGTAATTTGAGTTAGGCTACATATTTCGAGTTAAATAAGAATTATGTATTAGTGTGTGTAGGATTCGCCGGACTAAAAAGAAAACTATTATCCTAAAACAATTTTAATGCTTCTTAGTCCATCATATTCTTGATATTACACAATTTCAAAACAATTATCCGAAGTCATTTCTGAAATAGAAGAACGCGCGTACTCTGATCACTAAAGATAATTACAATAATATCCATACATCAAGAATCTTCCGTTCTGCTTGCCACGCCACCAAGCGGAGGAAATACGACGATGAGGAAGTGAAGAGAAAAAAAAAAGAAGAATGGCGGCTACGACCGGTAGCAGGACTGAAAATGGCATGAAACAAAAATCAAATCTTTAGTGTTAGTAAGTTTTGAATATTATGTTAATTGTGTGTGTTGTGTGGCTGTTAACAATAAATAAAAACTTTAGCCACTAAAGTTGAACTATTTGATTGTGTATATGGTATTATTGAAATCTTCAGAGTTGAAACTAAGAACCTACAACACGAAATATTAGTGTGTGAGTGTACGAATACATGTCTGTCACGTGTGTGATGAATATCTGTGCCAATCTTGGTGAAAACCTTATTTAAATGTACACCGGTAGGAATACAGAGTCGCCATAAAAAGAAAGAAAGCACTCTTTCCTCCTAAATGAAAGTGTGGCATTCGTGTGCATCAAATGTATAACGATCCCCTAAGGGTCATTCAACTGTTAATTCAAAGTCTTAAAGAGTATCAACCCTAATTACTACCCGTTGCTAATCGATTGCGGGGACCTCGTATAATATAATGCAGCCAGAAGATAAATGTATTTTCTGCAGTCTGAATCACAATTAAATATCTGTCAACTTGAAGCCGCAAAGAGAGAATTAAATTTAGAGAATAGCAAACTCGAACTTGTGTTCGTCGAGTCGTGGTCTCGTGCCGTGATACCAGTAAAGGCGCGCCGTATAACGCAATATTTAATCTGGTGTATAAGCAACGGTTAGTAATTTGGGATGGCACTCTTTAAGACTTTTAACAGTTTAATGGTCGCGGATCTATGTTCTTAGTAAAATAATTTCTATTTATAAAAAAAGATGCTTATTTTTATAGAAAAAAATAGCTTGTATAGTTTACACTAATTTTAGAAAGCGTGTCATGGAAATCATTTAGAGAAAACATTCGGATGTTTTGAAATATTTATTAGGAGAATTATTTAAAAGTCTTACTCTTAAGACACGGCTTAGATAACTGAGATCATTCAGATCATCTTCGGTAGCATAACGTTCACGATCATCTCCAAATACCTTGTCCAGTTCTTCTTGAATTTTTCGTTGCACTTCAGGGTGGAGGCCATTAAATAAAAATACCCACATAAGCGCAGCAGCAGTTGTTTCAAGACCCTGAAACATTTAAAAATTTTACATTTTTTAATATTCTTAAAATTGAAGTATGTTTAATCTTATTAATGACAATTCATTTACGAAATTAACCACTTGAAAGGAAATGTATACATTTTTAAACTTCGTATTAAAAATTAATTTTATTATGTAATTTCTTATGAGCATATTTTCTGAAATTAATGTATAACACAACACCGAAATTAAATCTTGATTAAAGAAGGCAAAGACGTAAAAGTTATGCAAATTTTATGTGTATAAACAATGCTCTTTATCAGGAATAACTATACATTTTTGCAGTAAAATTCAAATACAGAGAATAAGAGTTCCGTAAATGAAAATAATAAAGTTAAATTTTAATGTATTTAAAATTCATATGAAAATATTGAACCAAATCTGCGGATTTGGTATTTCAAAAAAGTACGGGGAAATCTTATATTTTAAAAATTATTAATTAATTTTTTTTCCGGATAGAGTACATTTTAGCTCTCCCTTTCCAAATGGCTGTGCGCTTAAGAGCATATTGTCACACACCAGTAAGAGGTGAATAAAGATAAACCATTATATGAAAATTTTGAACTGCACCCGTATCCAGTAGCATGTTTCTTTCGACTACTTCACTTCCTTTCAGGGCAGATTTACAAATCACTTGGTACATATAGCATGTTTTAAATATGCCTTTTCATTCTTGTGGGAATTTACTCTTCATAACACATCCTCATGAAAAATGAATATTAAATACTGAAATCACAAATTCTTCTGTTGGAAGCCTAAATAATAAATTTCCGTTCATTATTTTGATAAATGAGCTGGTACATCGAGAAGGTGGAGTGAGGTTTCTTCTCCTCATCGTTGGTCTTTGCGAAGTGCTCCTTAAATTAAATAGACAGAATTCTTAAGGGTAAGTAGGCGACATTAAAATGATTGAGAAATGCTTAGCAACCTATGACCAAAAACTTAATCTTACTTCGGTAGGTGGCGCAGTTCATTTGTGCATGGGAGAAAAATAATTGATTTTTCATAATTCAAGGAATAATCTCCTTGTTTTTACATCATTAAACGAACAAGAAGTTGACATACATGCACTTAATGTATGGTGTGGTTAAGCAACGAACGAGCAGGTCAACGATTGTATAGAGAACGGTTTCCAAATACTTGACAAACTTTTGCCTTCGTTCGTGCATCCCAATTTGTGCGAAATGAGACCTCATTTCACTTTTTCATTTTTTTTCTTCTCAATTCTTCATTTTTAAGAGGTTACAGACATGAGGGCTGGCCTCAATTAGCGCGTAAGCATGCCAGTGAAGTGTGTCGTTTGGTCAATGAGAGAGAGAGAAATTGGGCATCGTTGAAAAGTTTCATAGTTTTCAAGCTCTCCGAATTAATTACTCTGGATTTTTTTGGAGAAGAGGAGGGTTTTTTAAGCTTAGTATCTTATTCCTGTCGAGTCTAAGATGGATCTACTTTCAAGAACTGTCGGCGCTTCTGCGTTTATCCAGGCAGAATCAGGTATTTTTGACCTTGTCCGTCAGTAATCTGCTCCATCATTATTCTACCAGCTTGGCTATCGTGGCCCAAAACCATTACAGGGCAAGAGAGGTAGATTATGTTTCATAGAATCGTGTATTTCTTGTGATTGTTAATTAACGTTGCACCAAGTAGCCTTACGAGTGTTGTTGATGATATACCTTGTAATTTTGAAATGGTGTCAAATTCCGAGGTACCTAAGCTTGGACACCATTTTTTAAACATCTATATCATACCAATGTATGGATTTAGAGCTTCAATAGATTTAACGTGCATTAATCTCGCTATATGAGGGGACTTTAATGGAATTATATATCATAGAGATAGTACATATGTGACGGTTCCTTATTAACAATTCCCTCCTTCATCGTAAATCCCAAACTGGAAGACGAACTCTAAGTTTAAGCATAGATTTATTCAATTCCAATCAACTAAAACAGTCACAGGTTATTAATCTGACAACTTATTTATTTATGATAATAATGGAAAATGATCTGCATCAGTTCACGGTACTTCAACATGCTTACAATCGGAATTTGATTTAAATATTAAATATCAAGCATAACCGGATCCTCAGGTGATGATGTAGATGAAGGTATACTGAATGATGTAGTTAAGGCAAGCCTTATCTTCAGCATCTACGTGGCAGAGTTGGATCTTGAATCCAACATTATAATATATTACATTAGCAAACTCCGAGCACAATTCCATTTCTTCTCATTCCTGCTCACACTACTAACTTCAGCATATAAAATATATCCATTTTTCATTATAAATTAATCACATTTCTTTAGTGAAACTAATTTGTGGAATCATGTTTCATTTCATTACGACGAAATTTTAGTTTTGGTAAATTGTATTTTAAAGAGTTCCCAAATTAGATAATAGAAGAACGCGAAAAGCCCATCGTTATATGTAATGCTTCATTTTAATAGCAATTTAATTCATGGTCTTCTCTATCTTTTACAGAATTATAAAAAAGTATTGCTTGATGAATAAATAAATATTTTATTCGTACATTAAAAAATAAATGCAATTTGAGCAGTAATTTCAAATAATGATAATCTATAGATATTTAAAAACTTCAATTTCAATAATTGAAGCAAAATAATTATATATACCGCGAATAAAAATGTCATTAATTCCTCCATGACATCCTCCTTGCTTAATTCCTGAGTTTCAAGATGTAACTGCAATAACACATCAATCAACGCTTTTCTCTTTCCTTTCAGATCTTTTTTACTTTTGTCAAAATATAGCTTTTTCTTTTCTTCAAACACCTGTAATAGAGCAGATAAAGAATTCTTATTGAAAGTTTTATGTGTGACACCATTTGCACATATTGATAACCAAGAAAATAAAAATAATTGAAAATAAAAGCAATCTTCATTTTTCGAAAATCTAGTAAACGAACTTGATGTAAAAAGGGATTCTTTAACGTTTTTTTCCCTATAAGATATTGCTAAGGATCAAATTCTCAGACAGGACGGGGAACTGGAAGGACTTTCTATTAAGATTCTTCGAACTGCTCTTATCTTTATCCCTCCACCCCACCTCATCCAAAAAACACCACTTTTCTGCGCGGACCGTTAAGATAATAAAGTTTTTTCTGTCATAATAATGACGAATATACATCCTAGCCCGGACATGTAGAATGAAATAGAAATAAATTTAGAAAACCTAACAAGCGCTACTTCACCATCGGTCGATGATGCAGCGTAGAAAAACTGCAAATTTCTCATATCTCTTCAACAATTGATCAAGGAAGACACTTGGATTGCACTTCTGAGAAGAAACTCCTCGAATTACGAGAAGAAATTCGGTGACAGAAATTAGCTCTCTTCTCCTTTGTAGTATACTCTAGCCACGATGTTTCTCTTACATTTAAGAGAAACACCGTGGAAGTACAGACTCAAGACTTAGGTTTTTGAATCCATCAAACCAAACAAAAAAAATGCAAAATACATAGAAACTACCGATTCCTAATAGAAACTCAAAATAAATTAGAAGCTCTAGAAAAAAAAATTAACACCCCAGCTGCTCAAGAAAATAATAAAGTATATCGATGACTCTTAATTAAAAATTAAAAATCGTCCCCAAATTATCTTAAAAGCGTCCAGAGATTACATTCCATAGCTAAAAAACTTGCTTTCAACCAATCCGAATGTACGTACTACAACTACTTTTTCAAGCGAATACTAAACTTTGCAAGGATGATATTCTTCACAACAGAAAAGTATTGAACTAGTTACCGCAGAATAAAATTTGTCCAAAAAGCGCCGATTAAAATAGTTTTAAAAGCATTTTTCTGCTACACTCTCCCAGAAGGAATCCAAGAAAAGTTAATATAACTTATATTCACGTTATTAAAACTTTTCAGCTAGCCAAAAGGAAAAGTAAATAGGAATTACCAATTTTCCTGTTTACTCATTCTGATGTTAAAGCAAAAATATTTTCAAATGAGATAAGCTATATTACTTGACCATCTGAGACGAATCAAGTTGAAGCATAGGTGAGCACGAATGCTTCAATGCTTCAATGAATGATATCCAATGCTTCAAATGCAATAAATTCAATCACAGCACTTCAAATTGCTGTTAATCAACCAAATATCTGAAATGTTGCTTAAGCCACCAAACCAGCGCTTGTAGCATCAAAGGGAAAATCTGAAATTTGTTTTGTATTAAATATCAAACTCAAAAGCATGTTGCTTTCTGCTTTCCATCAAGGATGAACCAGCTTCGAAAAGAAAAATGAAGGGAAACAGATACAAATATCAGGTCAATTCAGTAGCAATAAAACTAAAAAAAATTTCTACTGCTGGATTGATGCAGCTAGTAATGACAATTCCCCCTCCCAGTTGTCAGCTCTAAACAAAGCTAATAATTCCAAGGAAAATAGACGAAAAAAAAAAAACCAATCTAAAAAAATTCAACTCTAATAATATCAGATAGTCACGAGGCTATTAATGTCCTCAAAACCTTTGTAGATACCGCTTACAAAATCCCAGGAATATTCAGACAAATACCTTGAATTCAAATCTGAGTTGCCTCTAACCAAGAAGAAATAGATGCTCTCATAGATGTACAGACAGATGAAAAAACAGCTGTCGGGATCAAACATTAAATACTTCCTTCTCACTTCTTAATCTTCCTTGTTCCTCAAAACTTTCATGACTTTCACAAATGTTCCACGAAATTGTTTGAAAAGGACAGACATAGAGTTGATTTTTGTCAACCCAGCCAAACAAATGCCTCTACACACCCTCTCCCTTGTCTTCTCCACTCAGAAACCATAAGAAAATCAAGTGCTGCAAGCCAAAAGAATGTGAGATTCCATCTTATCGCAAAGTTCATTCCATCAGTCGATACTGACAGGAGTTTGAGGGACGCTTCGTGACCGAGGCGATAGATGGATATTGTTTTGGACTTTATTCTTTTTCCTTCTGAAAAGGAATTGTATCTAAATTATGATTTTCCGTCAAGAAAATTACACGCCTGGTAGTCATGATGGTTAACTTCAGATGACCTTGACGACTCATTTGGAGTTCAAATGTAGCCACCAAATTTAGTGCCAAATATTAAGGAGAATGTTTTCCAGCTAGGTGCTCCAAGATATATCTTGACGTTATTAAAATGATCTTGAAAGTATATTTAAGTAAACGGCAGTAATTATGGTATGTATCTCTTGCGACATCGATTTTGAATTTTGAAGTGCTGTGTTTATTTGTGTGAGTTTTAAATTTGTACCATGAGTGCTATTTATGCAGATTTATATGTGTGTGCTGATTGTTTTCTTTTAAAAGGAGATTTATCGCTTTTGCTGGAGAGTCTCAGAATAAAAATTTCAATTTACATTGAAAGAGATTATTTTTTAATTGCGTGGACCTTTCCTAAATTATGAAAATGGATCATCCACGTAACAAAGTATAATAAGTGTTTCACTACTTGAAGAAAAGAATTCAATTAAAAAAATATTATTATTCTCTTATATGTCACTTCTTTTATATTTCACATTTTACAAATCATTATATGAAAAAGTATTAAATTTGTCGCCTTTTTTTATTATGCTCTACATCTTTGGCTAAAAATCAAAAATAAATGTTTGTATTGATACATTTAGTTCATATCATCCTTAGATATAACTTAAGATTAAATTTGCACCTGGAAATAAAAAATAAATTTTAATTTTTTTATCATCACATTTACTGCACACTTTCGAATTATTGCTAGTTCTAGTTTATGAAAATGAAATTTATAGTTGCTTGAGATGTACAGAAATTCGAAAATAAAAAAAATAGTTTCTTACAAAATATAATGATCATAGTAAGGAGTTTTATAAATATGTATTTCTCTTTTTATTTCATTCGAGTACATTACATAACAATAAATTCCCCAGCAAAACATTCTATTTCACAAGGTATGTGTGTGTATGCAATTAAAACAGTTTAACCTAAATAAAACATGCTCTGCACTTCGAGTCAATAAAAAGTACTGAAGAAAAATATTTGTGAAATTATTTCATTGTCCAAACAGCCTTTAAACAGAAAAGTTTATTCATTTTTTTACAGCCAGAAAACTGTATTCATTTTGGTCTTAAGCTCTCTCAAGGATTGTAGTAGCTCGCTTTTCTCTTATTATTAAATATCCGTCTGGCGGAAGTATTAATCATACCAAAATTTAAATACGCAACATATCAAGCGATCTTCATAAGGAGATTTGATTAATCAATAAAGTTACAGCTTTTTTTGTAACTTCTAGAGCTATATATAGATAATGGTTCATATGAAATAGTTCAGAACAATACTTGATTACATTTTAATGAGTAAGAGACAACAACTACAAAATTAAATCAAAACTCAGCGATGATACGTCATGAAATTTTATATTTAATTCGAAAAAAGTGGTATTCTCCTGCATGTATAAACTAAATAATTTCGTTCTTAATAAGATAAATTGTAATTTCATTTTTGAAAAACTAACACCTACACATAAAGTTCTCGAATGAAATAGGGCAAATTCATTTAATAATTTAATTAAGAAAATAATGCGTTTAGTGCTGCGGGCGTAAAGGAAATTTTTTACATTAACGATGAAGCAAAATAAGAAAGCACTTACTGAATTTGCTAAATCTTGCAATAATTTTACATGTTGCAGCCCTTCTCGATATCCGCTTGATAACCTGAACGTAAAATCTGGCCATAACCAAAACTTGTATACTCTTCACAGAAATATATCTTCGAGTCTTAGAAATGGAAGAAAAAGTTCAACTTCATAACGATAATAAAAATATAATTTAAGGCAAAAAGAGTTATATTTTAATTAATAAATAACATATTTTACTTTCCTTCATTATTAATATTCCATTTGTTGATCTCTGCCTATCGCTTTGAATCTATTAATCTTTCATACAGAAATTAAAATCACAGTGTTTCTCTACTGTGTTATTTATATGTAATGAGAATAAAATTATTCTTTACCTACAAAAAGTTATAATATTCTGTATCAAAATTTTGGTTTTTTATTAATAATTCAAGTTGAAAATCATTACAAATTATGTATGCAGAGTAACAATATTTTAATTAGAATTGTCTGTAATATTATGTTATTTCTTTGGGGGCGAGGAATTGTAGCAGGATTTGATTTCAAAAAACTGTTTCTTGTTTCTATTCAATAAAGCATGTTTCGTTGGCATTCGATACGCAGCGCATTTATATATTTTTTATCACCTTGTTAACAGTTAAAATCATATAATTATGTATATATATGTTATATATACATATATATATATATATATATTGCTATTAAATATATATGCCAATCTTACTTTTCGAAATCAAAATGATATACTAGTACTAAAAATTGTAGTATTAAGGATAATTTATTATATTTATTAACTTTCATACATTATAAATAAACTACTTACTTAAAATTGCTGATTTGTTAAGATACGTATAGGTATGTAATTTTTAATTTTCTCCATTTTTCATAAAATTCTTAAGCAAAATTTAAATCTTCAAATTGAATTGAATCAATGAAATAAATTACTCAAAAATTTGTTTCAAAGTCACATTTTTTTCGGAAATTAAAAATTCAAGGCTAATTGTTATTCAAGAGAAATTTATTACAATAACAGTATATTAGTAATTATATACACGCGCTTACATATCTCTATATAAGTTATGCATTATAGATATTTTAGAATAAAAACTACTCGTGAATTATACTGAGCGTTTTGTTCTGTCTCTCGTCTATCTCTAACTCGGCTCTGTAAAGCAGGTGTCGCTGGCAGACTTATTCATATTTATAGATGAAATCATATTATGAAAGGAAGATAAAGTAATGCAAAACCAGTTTTAAACATTCACATACACACATTCAGGCTCTTGAAATTAATACTAAATTTAGAACTGTAAAAGTTCATTTACAAAATAAATTACAAAACTTAATTCCCATCATAATACTTTTGACAATTTGAAAATATCCATTGACTAAAACAACATTTCTTGTAAGTAACATACCTGATAACAGCTGTGACATATTTTACATCATCTCTTTCCAGCGTTTGTGTTGAGAAGCCAAACATTGTATCTGATGACAAATAAAACGGAATCATATTTTATATACAATTTTTAATTGACGGCAAAAAATTTCAAAAATTGAAAATCACATGTATGAATTGAGAAATTGGAAGAGCATTCACTTTGATTAAAACTGATAAAAAATTAATTATGATAGTAATAGTACACTCTTTGCCACAAACGTTTGCTCACCAAGAAAGAGATGTCAGGATAAAACAAAATTTTACATACTTTGTACAATGTTAATGTAAGTTATTACAAAATTCGAGCCAAATGATAATTTATTGTAGGGAAAATTACAAATGAATGGAGGCTTTAGTATCTTTTTGGACCACCTCTAGCGTGATTGCATGATGTGATACGGTCGGGTATTGAAGCATACAAGTTCCGTATGATGTCCTGCGAAATTTTGTTCCACAGTTAATATAAACGCACCTTTAAATCGACCACACTCATGGTATGTTCACCTTTCCGTTGATTTCAGACATGTTTGATCGGTAACAAATCTGAGGGTCGAGCAGGCCAGGGAAGGGAGGAAATGTAGTGGAGGCAATTTTGTGAAACTGTGCTTTGCTTTGAGTGGTGCGAGCATTGTCCGGAGGGGAAAAGGCTTCTGGAAGCCCTGCCATGAGTAGCAACACATATAGCTGAAGAAGGTCACGAAAGTACCTCTGGGCTGTTATGGTGCTGAGGATAAATATTAAAGGCAATCGTGTGCATATTCGAAGGCCTTCCAACAGTTGTGTTGAATGCTATCTCACCAGTTGTGGAAGCCATGTACAGTTGTTCAGCGAAGGTAAGATTAAGACGTTCACCACGGGGCCTGTACACACGTACACGATTGTCATCACTGCCCAAACTGAATCTGGATTCGTCGCTAAAGACAACCTGATTTCATTCGGTTTCAATCCAATCCCTGCAAGAATGACACCATTCCTAACTGAGGTGACAGTGAATGGGTCTGTAGCAGAACACGTAATGGACCCGCGATAGCAGTTTTCCTACAAAAAGTTGTTTTGCGACGGTACAGACTGACACAGAGAACTATAGTGAAGGTTCTGTCTGTGTATGGATGGCGGACAATGAGACAGTTGGAGCTACGCGTGTTTGTTGTATGATATGACCGTCTTCTCGACTATTGGTCTATCGAGAGCTTCCTGAGCCTGGTTGCCGTTCGACAGACCTGTCTTGGGTCCACTAGTCCAAAACCCTCTTCACAGTAAAATTAGAACGGCCTAGATGGCGAGCCCTCGCCTAATTGACCACCCGGTTTTCATCATCCCTATGATTTTTCCTTCTCGAAATCAAACAGATGCTCCTACTAATCTCTAATGGAGGAGTAACGGCATCTACAGTTAAAAAGTATCCCTTTGAAACAGATTAAATGTACGCAAACGAGCTTAGCTCACCAGTTTTATAATCCAAGAAGAACGAAGTTCACCCCCATCTAGTGGCATTATGCAATGCGGAATCACGCTGCATTTCTAATTATTTACATATCTACCTGACACGTACCTTCATGCCAAGTTTCGTAACATTTCCCTTCTTACTATCTGGTGCTCAAATGCTTATGGAAATGAATGTACTCTTAATTCAATCCGAAAGAAATGGAAATGAAATGAAACATATATACATTGGAGTGCAAAAATTAAGGACGAAGTCGAAGAAGCGTCTTATCAGCGGAACGAAGAGGCTGAGTGTTGTGAAAGACCATTCAGGAGATTAACTAGAGTGAGATATGATATAGACGTAGATATATAGATATAGACGTAATGCGGAGTGTCGGAGTGGGAAATAGCACGCCGGTGGTGTAAGCTCAGCATCTCTGGGAAAGCGATTTCATGGCGTATTTCCGTTTTAATAACGTCCAGTTGCTGCCTCAGTTAAAATGTCGAACAATCAATCTGTTATACGACATCTGCATGATTTTACATGAGGTCGAATCATTTGAAAGATAGAGGAAATTTAAAGTGTAACAACCGTGACTTTGGTGTTTGGGATTGTTCATCGCATCATTTAACAGCTTTGGAGCGATTTTCAAACTACAGGAATAGCTTCCGATGTGGTTTAACAGTGGACATCCACGTGCAACCGCGTTACGGACTACTAGTATATTGCCCTACAGACCATGAGGAACAAGCCTACAGACAGCGAGAAAAATCATTAGAAAAATGGCATAGGTGATTGGATGACCGATATCATGTTTTACTGTGGCCAGAAGGCTTTACAGTGTTTTTCTGTTTGCACGATAACCTGTACTGTGAATAACTTTAACTTCTGTTCATCAGAGAAGGCATTTTCCATGGCGCTGGGCACACCAGAAAATCATTGTGGTCGAGTACTCTTTATAGATTAGAGCAGGTTTCCTCTACGTAGTGATTCTGGACGTATAAACATCTGAAGAGAGCGGAGAACATGCAATAACCTCTTCAATATCATTGAAAGTGACTGGTATGGATGTCGCGGTGCTCTCGTTTGGCGATGCATCACATTTGGTTGCAGTACCGACCATCATATCTTTGATAGAGGTTCAGTCACTGGTTTCCGCTATTGTAACGAAATTTTCCATCTATATGTGCGCCTTCTAATAGGCGCTATGGGACCGAAATTCTTTTTCATGGACGACAATGTGACAGTTCATCCCATTATAGCTGTCGAAAAACTGTAGGACAGTGAGGATATTGAACGCGTGGATTGGCCGTCAAAGTCTCTGTATGTAAATCCCATTGAGCATGTATGGAACTTTCTAGAGAGATGTTTATCAGCACGCAACTTACCACCAGTAACGATTCCGGAGCTCCTATTGGCTGAAGAAGATGAATGGGCTACAATGTCTCAACAACTCACTGACAACCTTACTTACGGAATAGCCAGACGATGTGAAACCTGTTTAGTAGCTAGGGGAGATCATACCTTCTACTAAAAACTGAATGTTTTTGCCTGCACACCTTCCACATGGATGTTTCGGCTATCAGGAGGATTCTGCTCCATGCCACTTTTTCAATAAGCTCCTTTTTATCCTTCTGATTTCTTTTTTGGCTTTGCTTATATTACTCCTATTCCTACATTTTGAGGATGTTATGGTACTATTTGCGTTAATTTGAAAAGCTTTTGCTCTACATTATATTGAAGGAACCATCTTGTGCTTGATTTAGGCACACCAGCTTATGTAATAAACAAAATTCAACAGAAGAACGTTTAGTACCATGACATCTAACTTACACTTTTTTTTTACTATTTTGTTTCTTATATTACTTAGGGAGAATGGATTGATTTAAGTAGCAATTCGTCTTGTGGAATGTTTTGATTAAATACAGTAGGATTTAATTAAAAATTGCTTATGTACAAAATTCGTACATTTAACATTGTGATAAACTAATTAGCTTTTATCTTCGAAAACCAGTACATATTTGTGTACTGATTACGATTTACGTTCAGCTACTTAATTTATTACAATTTACGATTGGACTAAAATCAGCGTACACCGATAAGATCAATAGAAATAATTGAATTATATTTAATGTACATTCATATAAGCACTGGTTTTACGCAACTGATCCCTCCAACAAGCTTTTCCTTTATAATATTTTCAAATAATGAGGCTAATCTCAATAGAAAAGTCTCCTATATTTCTAGAGGCAGAAAAAAAAATTGTTTTTTACACTGATTGCATCATTTTAAAGCTTGAACAAGCAAAGTATTTTATACATGACTATTGTTTGATTCTATGCAATTTTGTAGGCTCTGTGGCAGTTTTTGCGCATCTATGTCATAAAGTTGCATCTATGTCATCATGTCGCTGCAGAAGCGTTGAACTTCATCTCTCACCTCATCATCGCTGTTGAAGCGCATTCCGACTGATTGATTTTTCAACTTTGAAAACGGGTGATAGCTACTGAGGGACAAGAACAGTCCACGGATTAGGTTATAGATATTGTCCCCAACAAACTTTAGTAGGATAGTCGCTGTGAATTTTGGTACGACCAGCTGCAAACTCTCTACATAACTAGTAGAAATTTTGAACTCCTTGTCCAATTTACCATACTCTTCAGTCAATTGGTGATTAAATCATTAGTACTTTTCAAATCATTAGTACATTTTCTTAGTTCTAAAACCGAATAACTACATGAACGTAGTATTTGCGCTAATAGTAGCATTGCTGGAAGCGCTAAGCGGTAACTCCATTACAAATGGCAGTTAAGCCAAGACTGAGCGTGACAGGATCGTTCGCACAGGCTTATTTGGGAGTAGAGGCAACAAAAAACACAACAGTTTTCCTGCGTCTTTAGTTTTAGGATATCCTAAGTAAAATAAATAATTAACAACTCTGAATAATTGTAGTCAATAATCATCATTCATGTATTTTTCAGTTCTCATAAAACACTTTGCAGTTTAAAGGTAATCAGGGAAACATTTTCTATTTTATTTAAAATGTTTAAGAATAACTCATTCAAATATATTTGAAACACATTACTTTATTTATTTGAGGGAACAAACTTTAAAAATTCTTCCCGAATAAGATATAGAAAAAAACTATTTAAATTTTTTTTTTTTGAAAAAAAAAAGGGTGACATAGTTGGTTAGAATTGCCATGGTTGCCCAATGATTATGATCTCGAACTCGCAGTTGGTATTGTTTACGCGAATTCGAGTTCTGATGCCACTATAAATCCGTCGGGAAATGGGCTGTTGCTCGTTAAATATGGTTGAGGTCCCAAGTTTTCTCAGGGAGTGGAGTAGAAGTTTGGAGAGAAAGCTTCCATCTCAATTGTCTTGAGGATGCTCAATATTATGATATCCGACACCAATAACATTCTTTTTACTTCTAAGTGTGACGTCAATAAATTAATTGATCAAACAATCAATCGTAGAAGATGACACCATTATATTTTTTTGCTTATTTAAATGTCGTATGAAAACCGCAATCTTAACGGTTCCGTTAAATAAATAATGTTTTCAAAATGTCTTCAAAATTTTCTTTGCGCATTCTTGTTTAAATATTAAATTGCCAAATGATATCAAGATTTTTTAAATAAAAATAAGCCCTTTTTTCTAATCCTGTAATGAGAAATACACTACTGGCAATTAAAATTCTACTCCAGGAAGAAAAGCAAATAACAAAATGGTATTTATTGGACAAATATATTATACTAAAAAAAACCAAATGATTAAATTTTTAAGAAATTTAAAAACATAGATCTTGAGAAATCAGAACACTGAATAAATAACTAAATGTGGAAGTAATAAGAGCTCGTTTGGTCAGTGAGTCAAACAGATTGAATGTCATGTACAAAAACAACTAACTGTCTGTGCAGCTTCAACACGATAACATAATTTATCGATTGTAGAACTGGTAATGAGCAAGTCCTTTGCCAACCGGCCAAATGGCGTAACAAAAATCCAAACCACCATTTGAATTCATATATAGATGAAATTACTTCAATTCTATTAGAATTGAAATTCATATATATTGAAATTCAGACTCAGATTCACAATGTAGATGGCCTATTCATTGTTATTTTGTAATAAATTAAGGACTTTTGTACGCTAAAAAATGGTGGTAAATTCGAATGAAATTACTCCAGGCTTCATAGCAGATGAGATCTTAAAACATTTTGAGTATTTACAGTAAACTGTATTGTTATTGAGTTAATAACTGTTTTTCTTCTTTTTATACATTTCAAAACATAGTAAGGCATAAATTATGCAATTTTCAATTATTGCACTAGACAGTTTCCCTAGCTAGATTGACGAATCAAACTATGTTCCTTTAGTGAACACCATATGGAAGAATTGTTAACGCTTGAAACGGGAATTTTAGAAATATTTTTTTAATATCGATGACTAAGGAGAATCATGCACTACAAACCGTATTTACATGCCATAATTTTAAATAGATAAGCCACTAGGCGTATACGTGGCATACATAATAATTGACTACAAAAATTAAAAATCATCGAATACGCCGTAACGAATATCATTCCGAAACAGAAACTTAATATTCATTTATTCAAAAATTCCTTTCTATATTAATGTAATCATCAATGGTGACATTTTATAACATTTAAAACATAACTATAATCATTTTAAATAAATGAAATAAACATACATCTTATCTTGAATGCGCCCAACACGAGCTTTGCTGATTTCTAACAGACGTCAATTTTAAGGATTCGGTAAGATTTGTTTATCACCATAAATTATCATAGTATGAAAAAATAATACGTAAATTAAGTAACCAAACGTAAATTTATAATTAAAATAAATTATGTTTGTTTGTACAAAGCCTTCAAATTCCGAAAGCAGCAGAAATAAATTAACATATGACTATTAATGTCACTGTCATCACTCTGTCCTAAATCCCTTCTTTGAACGTCGCTATCGTCATTTTCATTTTCTTTTCGATAATTTCTGAAATAATGAAAGCTGATGGGGTCGTATCAGCTAGGACTGATGTTTCGGGGAACCACATGGTGACCTCCTCATACGAAGTCTTTCTCGTCTGGCCATAATTTGTGAAAAAAAGAATGGGGTCTGCTTCACATCTATTCCTTCTACTAACTTGGTAGTTCATTCTAGAAAATTCCATTGATTCTGCGATCCAACAGCTATGAATTTTTTGTAAGCCTACCTGGTATCACTCAAAGTTCGGTACTAAATTTATTTTTTTGCATCGGATTGTAACGTATTGTTACGAGAAACATTCTTTTCTGAGCATGTGGGAGAGAAAATCAAGTCCAACTTGGAGGATATCTTCAAATGACGATTTATTCGTAAATCTTCAAAATGACACACAGGTAGTTCAATTTGGACAATAATAGAAGCGCAGCACTTACGTTATTCAATAACACATATACAGGAACAAAACACACGTTAAGTACAGTCACAGTTATTTCGGCAAATTTTAGCTCACCAGCTTATTAACCTTCACTGTGGAAAGCCTCCGCAGTAATATTCCACACTTTCAGGGCAAGTTGCGATGATTCTCAGTAGAAACACGTTGCTTCTTCACAAATTCACCCGGCACGCTCCGCTTCAAGTGCCAAAAGCGTTCAGTCTCCGATCGATCTCCTCAGCAGTGTCTCCAAAGACAGACTCTCCGTAACAGTTCCACTAAATTCAGTTTGAATCTCCAGCAGATTCCCTCTGCCAAGATTTCCGATTGGTCTACAAAGCAGACTTTAAAGACAAATGATTCCATACACAAACTGATATCTCTTCTGACTGTCTCCTCCGATTGTAGTTCTTAACATATTTGTACCTTTCCAGCCAGGTGGGATGTCACATAGGAAAATTCCCGAGAAGTCCGTAACTTTCTTCAAATTCGATTTTTTGCTTAGCTTTCAGAACGTTCGAAAAATTCGATTTGTCGCCAAAGTCGACAAATAGACAAATGGTTTCCAGATCCGTCGCCAAGGTGAAGAGGTAATTGCCTAAAATTTCATTTTGCCAACTAGTGACATCTCTTTTAATCCATCTTTCCTTGTATAAGAGAAGCGTTGCAGGGAAGCATCAACTCATGTATGTAACAGTATCCACTAAATGGAATCGTATTGTATCTAAAACGACGAGTCCTGACTCCGAGGTTGGACAAAAGCACCTATCCTTCTTCTCTCAGCTAAAACAACATCACTTCTTCGCGCATCCATTATTTTTCGTTTGCTTAAATAATGGCCTATTCAGAGAAGTTTTCTTCTGAAATTTATAAATGGATTTATTGGGAAAGTAACCAAAACCATTAAAAAAGAAATTTTTTCATGCCAGTTGTTAATACAGAAATAATTTTTTTACCATTTGAATACATAGTTCAGCTCTTGGATAGTAAATTGTGATGGACACTCATCCATATCTCTTGTAATTATATACTCTAATCAAATCTCTTATTCTTTTATTACCTTTAATACATACTTCAAAAAGCTGTACGTTTTTCAAGCCAGTTCACCGGAAGTTTTTATCCGGCTGTTTTTCTAATCCTGAAGAAAAATTTCTTTTGTTTCAAGAGCCTTTAAAGCACAGTTAGGTACTCCAACAAGGTATTTAATGTCCATTTGTTCAGTAGTTACTATTGTTTGAAGACAAAATTAACTGTAAACAATGAAAATTCCTTTCCTCTCTGCTTTATAGTTTATTTCCCTATTAGACCAAGCAATCACCCAGTCCAACACGATCTTTTATTCTTAGGGATTTTCTCTAAATCTTCTTGTTCAGACTTCCACTGCCGGGTACATCTGTAGTCAATTTGAAATTCTCTAGCATCACTCAATTTCCAATTTCTATCACTTTCTTCACAGCCGACAGTTTAAAAGCAGCTGTATACTTGTAATTTTTTTTTCTTCTAGTTGGTGGCATAATTATAATTATTCAACAAACGCAAACGATATAGTAAGTACTGAAACTAGTAGGCAATAAGCAAGCCACAAAGCAGTGAGACGTGTTAAACTGAACTCGGAACCTGGTGGAATAAAAGTTTCTGTGGCCGTTAAAAAGAAGATAAAAAAATCAAGAAACATAGATAAAACCATGGAAAAAAACTTACTTTACGGTGTCTTTACACTGAGCCCCCCCCCCACCGTAGTCTGACAAATTTCCAGCGAGTTAGAACTTATTCTGTCTTAGCGCAATCTGCCCATTTCTGGATGGCAAAATGTTTCAGAGAACTCTACATTAACCGTTTCTTTTGTGCATTAGTTACTATCTATACTAGCGAAGGCTTAAAGATAGAAGGAAAATAAAATTACTTCCATAGTCTGCAGACGTTAAATTTCTACTTTTTACTAAACTTGTAAGTTGTGGCTTATCTACCCGTAATTACGGTAAACACTCCCGTCATTGTTATCCGCAATGAATTAGTTAACTCTTGTAGATTACGATCGCAATTAAGTTTATTAAATTTGATTGCAATGTCTTTTGGATTTTAGATGTTGTAACTGAAAATAATCCGGGAAGTTAAGAATTATCGGACTGAAGTGATTCGAAATACGAGTTCAATGTACTGTAAAAAAATGAATTGAAACTCGGCAAATATATTTTTATAATTTAAATTAGTTCTTACATATATATAATATAATGACATACATTAAAACTATTCCTTAAACTAGTATTAAACTTAGTACATTTTGTCTTTTAAACACAAAAAATATTTGACTGGAAGTTTTAATTCGCAATAAGAATATAAGTTTATTGAATCTGGATATGGTACTTCAAAATAGCATTGCGGTGGCTCTCTTCAACAACAACGGTAGAAGCTAAAAAGCTTTAATAGCTCTGTCGAGAGGGTACCCCTTTTGGCCTAGTTACTAAGAGCACTGCAAAAGATGAAGAGATGAGCTTTCTCTACATATTGAGTTTCGAATCACCCGTCACTCAAGGTTAACTGACCTTCCCCACTAAAGCGCAAAAAGTTCTCCTCCCTCTTAGGAAGGAAACTGTTTAGTCGCAAAACTGTTACAAATTCATTTTTAAACATACACTTACCAGAACGGGTTTAAAATGAGGGGGAACTTTAAGCTTTTTTGAATGCTTGTTGGCCGGTAGTGCTACGAAAACTACAGGGGAACTATTATATCAATAATTAAATACAAAACTTTGGAACTACTTTTACAATAACTGGATATAATTGTTTTACATCCCGGAGTAACAGATGAATATGTAATGTTAGTTTAATGTGGATTCGCAGACATTTTGGAAAACATAGTCATACATGCGTATCACCAATTTGAAGAAACAGGCTATCTACATAAAAGCAAACGCACAGGGAGACTGTCTGCTTGTTACATGAATCTTAATTAGATTATCGCCTGACATTGTCCGCGTTACTCAAAAGAAGAAATAGAACATTTATATTGCAATATATTGAAATTATTGGAGCTTTCCTTCATTTTAAATCCATCTGCGTTTAAAAATAAGTTTATCTAGTATTTTAAAATACTCGGCATCGTTTTAAATAACCCTGTATTGAGAAAGAAAAAAATTTATTTTTAATACAACTATTACTGTACCTAAATTCTTGTCTAAGAGATTTTGTCCGGGACTTTGGAATAAGCAGACGATTTTGTTTCTGAATTAATGGATGTATAAAACTAAGTTGGGAGGAATTTGACTGGATTAATATATGTACCTGATATTTGTAAATTCCTCTGGGTAAGCTGTGTTCAACTGTTACTATTCAACTTTGTTTATCTCATATTCCTTAGGGATCATACAAGTACATCATATCTTTATAGAATCATCATCTTTAGATAATTTACCTCAGATAATCAATCCTTAAAATAACTGAGACACTGAAAAGCTTCAAATGTCGCATTTCTTAAATTTTGTGTTAAAAATAGATTGCATTTTGCTGTTTCCTTAGATATATTACTTATAAAAATTTAATAAATAGAACTTTTGCAAAAATGGAACCTTAAAATTTCAAATTAAAATGTCACGCCCCACACCCACAAAAGAATCTTTTCCAACGTTTTTCTTAAAATATTGTTTTTGAGGCTTCTGGTGCACTTCCTTAAAAATCTAATTTATTTATAGTGCTGACATTTTGCGCTTTATAAAATGAGGATATTTTCTACATAGTGAATATAACTTCTTTTAATAAATACTAATAAATTCTGAGTTATATAGGAAATTTTAATGATTAAATTTTTTTATTCCATTTAATTTAATTATTGAAATTATAATTATGCTTTGAGTAAAGAGAAAGGATTTTATGTTTACAAATTATTTAAATGATAACTGCAGGAGATTTTATGTAAGATGCACCTAAATATAAGCCCATTACTTACAAATGTTATTTATTAATTGTATGTTAATTTGTTGTACATAATTATTTGTTGTGTAGTGGCTAATATGTCTGACAGAGAGTACCGCCGACCCAGGTTCCATTCCCGTTCTCTTCAGAGAGAGTTCCTAGTCATGGGTCAATAAATGAGTACGAAGTTCACTTGGGAAGTAAATGGGGGGGTAGAGAGTCGAGCTACCTGTTGAGCCGGGACACTAGCTTGTAATTAGCATCCCAGACGCAAAGACTACAAGGCATTCCTGATTTCAACAGGACTAGGAAGAAGTGATAGGCACCCCTGATGGGACTTCTTAAGAGCAAGTAATCTGATTTTCTTTGCATGGAGAGAGATTTAATATACATAGAGCTCAATGATAAAATATAGCTTTCAATTTTAATGAAACTTAGCATAATTAAACTTGACACAATGTAAGCCATTTTTTATTTGTCGGAGGCATCTCATTAACATTAACAGGAATACGAGTTACATTTTTAAAGATTTGACTTACCACATATTATATCAAGAGTAAGGAGAGTAAAATACTTCTGTGCAATGAAAAACTCTTGCTTGGTTTCTTTTTCGAGGAACTTCACAAATTTTTTCGAATGGTTGTTGAAAACCGTCAGATACTCTCTTAGCATAGCATGACTGAAGCAAGGCAATAGTAGTTTACGACGTGGTTTCCATTTTTCAACAGGACTAGGAAAGAAAAGAAAGCACACAGTTACTTCTATTAAGTACGGTAAATGTAATTTGTTTCGTATAGTGACTGAAAAACTGGCACAAAATTACTTATACCAAATTCAAATTTATTGTTAAAAACTATTCTTTTCACTGACCCACGAGCGTATTTAAATCATTATTGTTAGTAGCTTAGAAAAAGTTTATATATATATATATATATATATATATATAATATTTAATGATTTAACTTCAATTTAATAACTTCTCTCAAAAATAATTCAATTTTCAGTTCTAGCCCATGCCCTAATTCAAAGGTAAAAAGTTCATTGTTATTTTCTGATCCCATTCTAAATTATCCTCTGAATTATTAGTTCACGCACTCATGAAATTTATTTAATCTCTTTTTCCAACGATTGTAAATCTGCCAAAATAATCCCTACTAGACTCCTTGTCTATATTAATGTTCTCTGGAATCCCTCCTCCTGTACCACGTGTTCTATGACGTCTCTTATGAATTTCCCTATTAATAATGAGATACTCTGCAAAATAGAGCACTTTTTATCGTCCCGCCATTGTAACAGATCTAACGGTTAAACCGCTCAAAACCCCTTTTCTTTGTTTCGGCCCGGCCGGCCGACCTAGCGCAGCGTTTACATAAAATAAAAAAACAATAAAGAACAGTTGAATTTGAAGGTGACTCGTATTATTCATTGATTATATGTTGTTTACACACAGAGACATATATATATATATATATAAGCTTTTCATGAATACTTGTCAGTATCTGAAGAGCAACTTCGCAGGTTCTGTTACATTTCACGTTACATTCTTGAAAAAGAAATTACATACAGGTTAATTTCATGAGTTTTATTTATTAATTCAGAAACATCTTGAAGTAAGAGTAGCAGCCATGGTATCTTAATAGTTGTCAAAATTCTGGCCTTTAATTCTAAAATTGAGCAACGAATTCGAATTCTAATTCCGATAAAGATTCAAGGTGAGGAAAAATGGGAACTTCTGGAAATTAAGGAAAGACTTAAGATTTACTTTCTTTTTAAGGCTTACTTTCAAACAAATTAATTCTGCGAAACTGCTTGAAAGTTAAGAAATTGAAATTACCTGGTCAGATATATGTCCATCTTGGCACCTGTCAACATATAGAAAATACTAGGTTGGTCTCCAACAAACCTCATGTAGTTCTCTAATGATACTTTGATTCCAAATGAACCGAATCAGGGAAAGAGGTTAATAAAAAGATAGCAATCTTTGCATTTTATAAAAAGTTTTAAGTAGCTGTTTCTGAATTTCGAAGAAGAGAGCAATAAGCTCTAAACTAGGAACTAAATAATATCATGCACATTTCAGTATTGTGTTTCTAACTATAATTTATAGCAATATTGAAATAAAATTTAAAAAGTGACTCATTGGTTGAAAAAATCTTAAAAATTGCTACACATTTAGCAATAAAGGAGGAAAGCCTCATTACATTTCTCTCTCCCTTCAAAGAATTCTAGTATTATCTTATTAATCACGTATAAAATTGGAACTTCAAAAATTTCACAATTTTCACATCTCTTTATTTTCAATGAAAATGTACCTGTCAATAGAAACACAGGAAATTTCATTATGGTACGGTCTAGTAATCAAAACTGAAATAATGACGCATAACTTCCGCAACATAATTAGGATAACGCTTGTTATCTTTTATGTGTTTGCATATTTTCCAATATGAAATAAATTGATATTGTCATACCCGATGTTATATTTAAGGGCACATACTGCGATTAAATAAACTTATTTACCTAGTCTTCTGAGGAGTACAGTAAATTTGCTACAGCCAATTGATTTGTCCTTTTAGACTGCAGAAACAAAATAGATATTAATAATAAGCTCACTTAAAATTGCGATTAAATTTATACAAGATATTCAACACTTAAAGGCAGAAGGAACTTCTAAAGATTTTTTTCTGGATGACAGGATATTTTCAAAAATAATGCAAAAGACTTTTACCAACATTTCACGATGGTATTGCAAGAGATGTTACGAATACATTTACTGAAAACAAGTTATATTACATGACCGTTGAAACAACTATCGATTCTTTAACTATAATTTATTTTAACACTCTAGTAGTAAAGGGGCATTTAGCTCCTTTGTCTTAAATATGGGCATAAAACACGTTTCATTTCTGAAAAAATTTCATTTTCAAGAATTGCATTAGAAAAGGCACTTGCTGGTTGGACAAGTTATCTGAGATAGATTTATAACAACTAAAACTATAATCATAGAAAACTAGCAATAATAATAGAAATACAGTAACAAAAACCTTGTTAAGCTCAATGGGTCCCTTTTGCTCAAGCATTTAAATGTTATTCCCGTGAGTTCACCATAATTTCTTTCGAAAGTATTACGTGCGCTGAGATATTATTCAATACGCCGGTCCAGATACTTCAACACGAAACCTGCAGCATTAGATTAAACAAAATTCCCTACATAAGTGCTTTTCGAACGGGTCGAGAGATAATGAGCTTACACTTAGTGCTATAAAAATATTCGTTCATTCTCCAGAGTGTATGAAGGGCCCCATCTTCATGTTAGGTTTTGTTAAATGCCTTAACATTTAGCATCTAATTACTAATCTCAAACTCTATCTATATTAAAATGGCATCCATTGTAACAGTTTTCCCATTAACATTTTTACCAATAAAAGGATATTACCTTTTATGAAAATACCAATTTTTAAGCTTAGAGGTTATAACTACTTGGTAGCTGGGTGCTTCCGCGCGAAATCTGATGATTCAAATGTCTGTTGTATATGGATTGTGGATATTTACATATGAGTTTTATGTTTAAATCATTATATTTTTATATTTCTGTTGTATTTTGTATTACTTATAGTCTTTCTTCCTTTGCAAAATCGGAAAGTTAACATTGGACTCCCAGATAATAATTTAAACGTGTTTAATATTTTATCAGCAAAAGCATTGTAAATAAATTAGAATTCTTGATAGATTCTTTTTATTTATTGTAAAATAATATCTTAGAAAATTTAGAAAGTAGCAAAACTTCTCCCAAAATATATCTCACTTGTTTAATAAATTAAAGGGTTTTTACATTTCTTCTCTTCGTAAGCTAGTGCATTAATATTAAATAACAAAATCCAAACTAAAATCAACATTTTTAGCATGAATAGGAAAATATTAGCTCTACCTTTTCAATTGAAAAGAGATATATAACAATTATAACGTATACATACCTTGTCAAAAGACCTTCGCCTACTAACAACTTCATTTTATCGAAAACCCAATTTTTTTCAATTATTTTTCTTTCTTTTAAAAATTCCTAAAAAATAATAAGAACTAGACTTTTGTTTTTCGATTAAGGATACACAACAGGCCAAAAAGTTTCAAATTATCGAAATAAAATATATTCTCTCATTTTAATTGTATGACTTTATAAGTTTATGCACACAATTTCATAGCCCAAGTTGCATAATTAAACCACTTATTTAAATTTTCTTTAACAGAGTGTTTAATCGTCGTTTTTATTATTGATATTCAAAATTTTAAACTGCTTATTCTCAACTTTTTATTTTTACTGCCGGTCATTTATTCAAAAAGCTAAGTATTTTTAAAATTTGTAAAAATAGTAGGATTGTTAAAGTACAGAAATATTTTGAAAGGAATTTTAATTTGACAATAGTTTGTTCGAAAATATTGTCTTTTATCTGTCTGAAATGCATATTTTATGTATGTTCGAGTATAGAGAATAGAAACTTTTTCTCTTAAAATATATAATAAAAATTTTCTCACAAATCGCGTAACTTTAAGTAAATGAAAAAAAGAACTAAAAATTGGTAAGTTAGAATTAATAATATGAATAGAATAGAACAGAACTAATAATATATTATCAAACATTTTGAATCATTGCAAAGAATTTTCAAGATTAAAAAAATAAATGTACCTTTTATGCATGATATAAGTAAAACGAAATACATTTTTAAAAATTTAATTTTTTTATTAACCATCAGATATTACCAATGTATTATGGTATTTTAAATAATATAGTGTTCATTTGAAACTAAGAGAGTACATTTATTATTTTTGGAATATCGGTGTTTGAAAGTATGTTAAATCAATACTAAAATCACAAAATTGAAATCTCTTATATTATATTGGGCTCCTAGGAATTTTTTCATGTAATAAACTTCCACAATTATTTTCTTGGAATGATTTATAATTTGATATGTGCAATAATTTCAGTTTCTACTTACGTTTACTGAATTCGTATACTATTATTGCATAGAACTTGTTTTGGAATGAGAAAAATGTATAAACATTTTACTTTGTGTAATTCTTTTTTATTTTTAAAAAAGCAAGAAAATGATGATCCTTATAGCACCACACAGGATTTCACCAATTCTTATTACGTTATCAGTTAAAAGTGTGTATTCAATAAAATTAGATGAATATGGTATTTGAAATTGCTCTCTTATAGGAAAAAGAGGTGTATATCTAAAGTAAGTGAGAAATTTACTTAAAAACTAGTAATCATTTATACGAATGCTTTTATTAATATAAGATATGAATGTCAATTAAATTCACCAAATCGTTGTAAATAATCTTAACACTAGAACTACCTCATTTCTGGTATACCGAGAACTACCAGGGTGGATCACAGCTGACCCATGGACTTCAGCCATATTTTTCTTAATTTGTATGGCAATGTTGATGGAAAATAAAGTATTTCTTGACTAATAATTAATTTCGATTAATGATTTATAAAACTTAGCATCTAGAATATTATATAATATGAAATTTAGTTAATAGAAATTAAATTTTTGATTTCAGAATACATACTTTAAGATAACAGAAGATTGTATGAAATGAAATGTAAAATATCTTCTAAATAACACATATAATACTTAATTTTAATCTCATAATGTTCGTACTTGTCAGTAAGATTTTAAATCACAATAAAAACTTAATATGTATGACATTTTACTTACGTTACACAAACTTTTCCCGAAACATTTTGCAGGGAATGCTATAGTTCTTGCTTCTTTTATTTTTGCAGTGCATAATCTACATAAAAATTTTGAACTTTTTTCACTCACAATGTTAGATTTATCGCCTTCATATTGCTTTATCTGGTCACGTTTTCATTTGTTTGAAACTTCTACGGTAGTACGTAGACAGACTGCTTCTTTTGCGATGTATTTCTCTCTTAGCTCTTTTACTAATTTTAGAATACAGTCTCTTCAGTTCAGATTAGAACCTGTTGTCTCTTTAAGAACTACTCGTACATTAATCAGTTCTACATCTAAAATATTGAAAAATTGAGATGAGGCTGTACTAAAGTTAGAGCAGCTTTTTCACTGTTATACTTACATTTTCAATTCAGAATTTTAAATGAATGGCAACGTCGTTACATTTATTTTGAAGTACTTTAGTTTAGCGAAAGTGTCAATGTTGTTGTAACTATAAAAAATAAATATGTCATTTTTGTTGTGTTTTAAATTGTAGTTAGCTTCTTATTCTTGTTAAGAAAATCTACTGTATTGCGGCGAAATCTGAGATTCGAATAAAGTGAGTTATATTAACAATCAGTGAATAGAAAACATAAACTTTATTTTGAAAGAGATAACGCACGAGAATATTATGTTTTCTTAGAAAGCAACGTTTCGATTGTAAGTTAAATAATTAGTGGTGTCCGCGACAGGACCATAATGAATGTCCCGAATATATTTTATATTGTGAAAGGATTTAAAAAAGATTTAAAAACTGTAACAGAAGAACTTGACATATCTATACCAGCGAGTATTAAGATATCGGGATTAAAATATTTAATTATAAATAGTACCGAATATAAGGATGATGCGGAGTTTGTGAAAGAAATATTGGCGGCAACCGTTGAAGAAAGAAAGAAAAAAAAAGACAAATTTGAGAAAGAAGAAAAAGGAAGACAATTCGAGCTGGAAAAGAAGATACTTGATAACAAAGTAGAGTTGGCGAGAATTAGACTAAGAGAAATTTCCTCTGATTCAACTGAAGCTAGCAACTCTAGAAGAAAGTATACCTTGTCAAAGTTATAATTTAGACAGTTCGGATATGACTGAAAAGGTTTTTTAGAAGTCGGTTCCAACATATTGATAAGGATGAAGAGATAGCAGCTGAGGATAAATTCCAGTATTTAATCCAAGCAACAATGGTCGGTTCGAGAGCTAGAGAATAAATAGAAAGTTTCCATCCAACCTGAGCTAACTGCAGTAAGGCGGTGAAGAGTTTGAAATCTCGCTTCTGGAAAATGACCTTTTGGTTGAGGTTTATGTAAGATAATGAATTAAATTAATCATTTCTGTGCAAACAAAAGGAAACTTTTCACTTACGTCATTATATGACCAGCTTGAATCAAACATGCTTGCTTTCGAAACTTAAAGTGTTACTACAGATAAATACTGCTCAATATTGTATCCCATGGTAGATCTAGTTTTCCCAAAGATTTCCTGAAAGCCTGGAATAGATACAATGCCTCTGGTTTGCCAACCGAAGCTAAAGAACGTTTAAACTATTTGATGATGTTCTCTAAAACTGAAGTTGAAGGAAAGGAACAAATATCTTTGGCAATGAAAGGTTTTGGTTTGAGGAAAGATGAAGATGAAAAGACACTTAGAGTGAAGAAACAGGATTTAGAAATTTCCAAGCTCGAAACACCGACTGCGGCACTCAAGGTTGCACTTGTTTTTCAGCACAAAAATATTTTGAAGGAAAAAGGTTGTTGTTTCTTACGCCTTCATTCCAGACACCGAGCCCGATTTTGTAGGGTATTTTTAAAGTGAGTGATTTGTGGGAAAAATCATGTGCCTTTAATATGAGAAGCTCTTGACTCCAAAAATAAAGAAACGCTGAAAAAAGATGAAGTAAAAGTGTCAAAAAAATGAAGTTACTTTAGCTAATATCAGTAGAAGCCCTAAAGTGTTTTTACAAACTTTGAAAGTAAAATTAATTTCTGATGATAAACTGTTTGAAGCAGGAGAAATTCTAGATTCCGGATCCCAACGATCTTACATCTTAAAAGATCTTGAAACAAAAATGGACCACATATGAATACGAAAAAAAGACTCTGAACCATTTGTTTACAACTTCCTACATTTCCAATTGTGAGATCTCTGGGAATTGTATGGAAAAAATAGACAAACTATTGAATATTAAGAACCGCATTGTTCTGCAGTGGATTCCAAGCCATTGCGGAATATATGGAAATGAGCAAGCAGATATGTTGGCCAAGAATGAATCCCAAATGATGCAACCAAATCCTCCTCTGCCTCTGAGACATATAAAAAGATATATGTGCTCTAATCTCAAATCGAACCATTGAAGTATAAGCAATGAAAAGGCCTCTGGGAGAAAATGGAAGTCCTTGTTAAAAAAGTCATTAAGGATTTCCTGTTTCCTACCTAGAGCAGTCGGAGTGGCCTACATTAGACTTGCTACGGGCCATGATTATTTACAGAGCCACCTACATAGAATTGGACTCACGAATACAGATACTTGTCCTCTTTGTGACCATGGCATGATCATGACTGGAGAACACCTCAGCTTATGCCATACTGTCCTCAATGTTTTTAACTCTTTTAAATCTTCATATTTGTGAGTTACAGACGACGTTTTAGCTGACTGTTTTTATCGTTCTTCACTGTATTGGGCTGCTCGTCGACTCATGACTCAAAGGTCGGAGACGGGCATAGGATAAAAAAAAACACGTATTTCAGAATACGAGTCCCTAATATTACTCTTTCCACTGATGTTTGATACATACGAGACGTTCACGATGGTAGCGCTCCAGATATTGATAATGTTGAAGAAAGAGTTTTACATAGAAGATTGTGATACTGGCAAACGCTGCATAAAGATTTACGAAATAAATTAAGACAGGAATATCTTGGAGCTCTTGTACAAAAACCTAAAAGAAGAGTTTCTAACACAATTAAGAGAGACCAGATAGTTTTAATTGGAACTGATAACCTCTAGAGAATTTACTGGCCTCTTGGAGTAATAGCTGAGCTTATACTTGGAAAATGATACACAGTTGCGATTGGTAAAGGTAAAGACATCACACTCTACTTTATTACGTCCTATTCAAAGGATTTTTCCTCTTGAATTCGAATAGAATAAAAATATCAGTAATCAATCCCTGTAAAAATCTAGAGGAGTAGCAACGAGGAGACAATGTCCCCAATCCATGATTCAAGAAATAAATCAACGGAAAAGCTATCTTTAGTTCAAGTGAAGGGTACCAGAGTACCTAACTTCACTAGAAATGGTTGACGTGTAAAAATTCCCGAAAGGTTCAACTTGTAAACATTTTTTCACGGATTGTAAATTTAACTAGTTATATTTCTCTATTGTGAATGTGTCTCTGAATTTTTTTCAATTCAGGGTGGCAGAATGTTATATTTACATTTTCAATTCAGAATTTTAAGTAAATGGCAACTTCGTTGCATTTATTTTGAAACCCTTTAATTTAGCGAGAGTGGCAACGTTGTTGTAATTCTATAAAAAATAAATATGTCATTTTTCTTGCGTTATAAGAGATTGTTAGCTTCTTATTCTTGTTAAGAAAATTTACTTTATTGCTGCGAATTTGGAATTCAAATAACGTGAGTGATATTAGCAATCAGGAAATAGAAATTATTAACTTTATTTTGAAAGAGATAATGTACTAGTTTTTTATGATTCCTTAATATGCGACGTTTCAATTGTCATATATATTTTTTTCAATTCACCAATACTTAGATCATTTAATTAGGAATAATCGTCTAAATATAGAAATGCGATGATAATGTATGTTGAGTTCACATCTACAGCCTACCAAAGTTTGATGCCAAATTTGTCAGGTTTATTTGGCATATATTTCAAAACTGCGTGTCTTTGACGGAAAGAGCTGCTCAATTACAGTAGTGTTTTCTCCTGGTTTGTAACACATGAGACAATTTTTGATGAAAGTATCCCATCTAATATTAGTCTAAATTTATCATCTTTTAATCTGAACTTGAAACTCTTGAGTCTAAACGCATATATCGCTTGTTTCTAAGAATCTGTTCTGGATTCATTGTTGAAGGGGAAAAATTGTGGCCCCAGGTCTTTGACCAAAGGCTTGTGATGGAAACCCCGTTTGTAGGTAAAGCTCTTCGAACATACAATATTGTAATAATAGAATCTAGTTCATCGAGAGAAATGCTCTAAATGATCGTGATGTTGATCGTGTTTCAACTTCTTTACATATCTTTATAATTTTCAAAATTTTATAATTTATGAAAAGTCTCCAGGAAGTGATAGGACTACTCTTAGCAATATTTCGTTTGGAATTGGTCTCCGATTTTCTTTTACAATATTTTGAATAGGTGATCGACCAGAAGAAAGTTCGCACTGCTGATGTATTTTCCACCTTTCGCTTCTTCCAAATCACTTTGAAGAGGGAATTGCTCTCCTTTATTTATTTTTTTATGAATTCCTAACCTGCATTTACTTGGAATATTTTCATTCAGCTTGCTGTCACTTTAACAGGATTCAGACAATGAAGTTATATGAAAATTTTCTACAATATTTCTTTCGTCGTTTATAACAAAATTTTCATTACAATCATCAGATGTATTTTCTCTCGTCCAAAAATCTTTTTCTGAAAGTTCATTTAGTAATTCCAAAGCTTATTCTTTCGAAGGACCTCTTCTACTGGGTGCCATCACTAAATGAGTGCAAAACTGGAATGTCGCTAATTCTTTTTCTTTCTGCTCAATTTACAACAAGAAAAATGTTCTTTTTACTTAGTTTCTAGTCAATAACAGACATAAGAACATTCTACAACATTCCAATACATAGATACAATAGCTTTCAATCACAAAAGCTCACACATCTGCCTAACAGGTACATGCCAGGTTTCACCCCTCTTCACTTTTTTGCAAAAAGCAGGTGTAATACATCTCCTTCTACAATTATTTTGTAACTGAAAGTGTAGAATTGAAATCCTGGTTAAAATAAAAGAAAAGGCAATTATCTTTTTCGAATCAGATATGACCCGCATGGTAGTTCTAGGTATACAGACAAATTAATAAAAATGTATTCCTTGGAGTTCAACTAAATTCATTTTAAGTCATTAGACTGAATATTCAAGAAAAGTCAAAAAATTAGAAAGTTTAATTTTGAAATGCAATTGTGAAACAAGTAAAACTTCACGTCTTGGATCACAAATGGCCCGCCTCGGTAATTCTTGTTGTTAATAAAATATCTAACACCAACAATATATATAAAAAGATTAACAATGATAGATATTTTGTTAATGATTTCTGCATGGTCTTGTTTTAATAAATATTTGCAGTAAATTATTGAAGAAATTCTTAAGTAATGAATCTCTTTTCACCAAAATATATGTTTTATTTGTTTATTTATTTTGCTAATTTGAGTTATGAAAAAAATTATTGAGTTATTTAATCATATAAGTCATTTTATCCTCTGATGGAACAGATACATCAATAAAGGCCAATAAATGTAAACTATTAGGTTTATATAAGGATCGCCCAAATAAGAAAGTGAGACTTCTTTTGGTTTGACAGAAGGATTTTATTGTAGCAGTGCATTAAGTATTTGGAATTAAAATTGATAGATATTTAAGGAGCATATATGCTATAAAATAGTTATTTCTCATATTGATACATGCGTCCCAGTAATTAACAAAATGAAGAATATCCCAAATGAAGGACCCTTGTGGTTATTTGAAGAACTATTCTTCAACTTGACTGCATTATCGTCTACAAATTATCGATTTTTCTGGACTTTCTTGAGTGGACCAAAGGCATAATAGAGGCAAGATGAGACCAATGAGGTTATGTTAGATAACTTTCCGTCGAATTTGTTATAGTACATATTTGCTCGCGGAGGGCGGGGCTTCTCTTACAATAGACTAATCCCTTTGAACAATATGCGATGTCGAAAATTCTTAAGGTTTGTTTGCAACATATGTATGAGGTTGTAATAACTGGTTGCAATAACTTTCATGGAGATAAAAGTTAAGTGTTCCTTTGCTTTTCACTATCTTGCACGAACTGAATAGCCAATTCTGCTTCACCATATTGTCCACTACAGTAATCTTTTTTGCGTGATGATCACGTGCAAGTGTCTAGGTCGATGCCTGCGTACGAAATAGTGTGGCCTTTACAAAATTCCCTGCACAGTTCGGTACAATGAAATGCTGGGGATACATTTTGTCCCACACACTTCTTACAGACGACGGTAAATCTCATTTGTGCTTTCCTTTTTTTCAGTTATGATCTCTCGGACTGCAAGTCGATTGCAGCAGAAGGCACCCATAATACTATAGGTATAAAACAATTATTTTGCTACCATTCAATCACAGAAATTACTGACAATTTCCGGCGATACTGATTACTTTTCTATCATCAAGACTCCTGTATTGACGTACGTGCAATGATCTGCATCTTCAAGCGACGACGCAAGAGTGATAGTTCCACTTTGATATGGGCAAGCCTTATATCTAACAGAATGTAAAGATTAGCATTAAATAAGTACTAAAACTAGCATTAGTGGATATATTAGAATGCATTTAGATTTAGTGTATTAGAATGAAAAACCATTATACCAAGCTAATATTCGTTTTCATTTTGAATATATTCTGGGCCATAGTGATAATGTTGCCAATGAGACAGCAAACAAATTAGCTAAAGAAGCGACGTGTCGGGATACCTATTTACTGATGTCGATACCGACGCCTCACTAGAAGCATGGGAAAAAACTCTTTTAGATTAGAATACTGAATTTCTTGTTTCATCCAAGTCACTCTGGACAGAAATAATTTTCAAAGCTATTTTTTCAGTGATTAAAGTGCAAGCACTTTTCAACCTTTTTAAGCTCACTCAAGTTTTAACTGACCTTGGAAAGTTTAACTGGTATTTGTTTCAGTTTCATTTAGTGTACATTGTGTTTACGGTGATGCTGACGAAAATATAGAAAACATACTTTTCACAGCAGGCTATACGCGATTACTTCAACTACTTTTAAAGCGGATTTGAAACGTCTTTGAATTTGTTGGCATACTATATTTTTTGAATCCATTAAGAATGTTGAAAATATTGCTATCTTGCGCAATTTTTTAATTAAAAAAATTGCTTTGTGATTTTATTTACATCTGTAAAACTCATGTTATACGCTTTGGAATATGAGGAATTTTGTTCCCTTAAAAACTATTCACATGCAGTACTTCATTTATACATAGACCTTAATTAAAAATATTTTCGTTATAAAATATACTAACCCTTATTGCATCAGCCTTGATGAGAAATACGATAGGGTCGTAAAATAACCAGATGCAAAATAATTGCTGATTCTTGTGTTGCTCAACCCATCTCCTAGTAAGGAACACCACAACTATACGGAAAAAACATAAGAAATGTTTCAGTAAAAGTCTTTTCTTATTTCCTAGTTACATACAAATTAAAATATATGTAATAGAATCAAAAAGTCCCGGAATCTTTGCCAATTTGTAAACATGCTTTGTCTAGGGTTTCTTCTTCTGAAGGTAGTAAGAAAGTTTACGAGCCACCTAGCAACCATTTCTGTTACTTCCGGAAAAAATATAGGCTATAGTTTCTGGTAGAGCAGTGTTTTCATGAATTGGATTATGAAAACTTCGTCTTTGGAGCAGGGAGCCAAAATCATATTCTCCCCTTTTAAAAATAAATCACTTTTAAAATTCGCTTGTTGCTGAAGAAGTGAATACTGAATCGATCCAATAAATAAAGAGGTAGTGGGTAAATATCAAAGACGTTTTCGTCAAGGATTCATAGTTATTGAAGAAGATAATCGAAGGGGGCATCCCTTCTTCCTACTTCGGAGATAAGTGCTGAACGCGTCGATTGAAAAAACCCTGTCAGCAAAGAGCATTGCATGAAAATCATTAGTTTGCTATAAGAAACAGTTATATGAAAACGACTGGTAAAATGTACAGAAAACAAAGAATTTCAGGTGCATGATAATGTTCTGTTACATTTCTCCCTGATTGTGAAAAACTCTTTGTTAGACACGATGGAAACCCCTCTCTCTATTCTCTCGACGGCGTTTTACCTGTTTCTTCAGCTGAAAAATGAAATTTAGGGAGACATTTTTTTTCTTATTCAGAAGAGGCGAGGAAAAAACCGACGAATCGACAGAGTGATTGTATTTTGAAATCACACTGAGAAGCAACACGAAGGCTGTTGGCAACGGAACACGTAATTTTGAGCCTTGGCACAGTGACGGGAATAACACCTGAGCCAGCACTTCCCTCCCCAAACCTTCACACCACGCCAACGAGGGGCCTCGGGACCTCCCCCATACTACTACACCATCGCAGCCACTGTCACGTAGCAACTCAAGGCACTTTCTAGAAATGTTTTCCCGAAGGGTTTTGAATAGTTACATGAATGATGGAATAAGTATATAAATGTAGGAGCTCAAAAGTTCGAAGGAAAATAAAATAAAAATATGTTTCCATATTTTTCGAAAATTGTCAATAACCAATTACATGATTTTTTTCGAGTCTTCTACTTACATATAAATGCATAAATGTTATTCTTCAAAAATTAAGCAGAAAATATAATTAGTCGAACAAAAAATTTACTTTGATGAAAATTATTACTGAAATACGTATTAATGAGAGAATAATGACTAACATTATTTGTTAAAATTAACCTTCAGCATTCCATCTGCTGAATTAAAATTTTAATACTCCTCATTTCCTTTGGCTTTCATTGCACTTTGACCAAATGCTTGTAATTAATTTTTTTTCTTTCCATATTTATTAAGTCTTTTATTCAACAGATTCTTTTTTTTTATGCTGCAATGAAAACTTTAATAGCCATAAAAGATGCAAATGATGATTTGCATACTTTTTTGTGATTTATTGATTATACTGAAGAAATAAATAAAGGATTCTTTTCTGCAGCACATATATTCTTATACAAATCTTGTATTTTTTAAAAAAATTATTACATATAAGAGTAAAACGATTACATAATAATGTAAATGTTATAATATACGTGAACCCCCTGAAATTTTTAAAAGCACGCAAACAAAAAAAAAGAAATAATGCGAAATCAAAATTAAGTTAACCTACATTCAGTCATGGTTTGATGGCATTTAATATATTACATCTTGCACCTCCTTTGCCAATATATTGTAAGCTATATAAAAGAAGAATGACCGTTTGTACATAGTTCATACAAATCTACTGTTTTATTCTGATCTTGATACAGTTTTACTCATTGGAGCTTCAAAACTAGAGGCAGATCACTGTTCACATAACATTTCGAAATCACTGTCCACTAGGTCAAATATTCTTTATTTGAAAATGTTTGGTATTTATTCACAGCTAACAATTTATAAATGCCAAGCATGAATTCCATTAACAATATTAAAAACAAGGGCTATTACAATGTTTTACTTCTCAAACCAGGATATAATTAATTTGAATATACTTTAACACGTGTCTATATACTTAAAAAGAGTATCCATTGAGAGTATCCATAAGAGTGTCCATACTTAAAAAGAGTATCCATTAAAAAGAGTAGGTAAAAGAGGACCCTTTTCTTTGATAAGTTTATCAGACGTTTCTGCCGTTGTCTAAAATAAATTTGGATGGCATTTTTTATTGAAATTTAGAGGGTTAATGAGTTTTCTACAAATTAAATATAAGTTAGTGAAACTATACATCAATTCATAATGATTTAAATGTCACCTAAGAAGATAGAGTAATGATGTCAGAAAACCCCAGTACCTAAACGGGAAAAAGCTACACGGACGTTGAAAACATCAGAAAAAAGGGAGCTTCGTGTGCAGCAGAAATGAGAACTTCTAGGCAATGGGAAACTTCGTCTTAATGAGCGATCCTTGTAAAATAAAAGCATGTAGCAGCTTTTACTTCTAGGCCAATATACTGGGTATCCTCAAGCTTTTCAATAAAAGAAGGGATAAAAATATTCGTTTTTTTTTATCTGAGTAACATTTGTAGTTTTATTCGAGCTTGGTAAAATTTTGCACTCAATTCACCTTTACTCAAAGTAAGAGAAAAATCACTATATACCTGACATTTTGCAAAAAATACTCCCTTCACTCTAATTTAGTCCTTTCAAAGGCAATATGTCAAAAATGAATTACTTTTGGAAATATAAGCTAAATAGGATTCTGTAAGCCTACGAACAATTAATTTGCAGCTATAATATATAAACATAATATAATAAGGTTGTCAGAACAGGAAGGGAAATAAGTGCTGCACCAAAACTAACACCACACATGTAGGAATCATATTTCGATGCTTCCCTAGAAATATTGTATTCCAATAAAAAGCATTTTATTTCATTAAATATGTATAATAAAATTTTTCCTCTTGTATACATCCTATTACACTATTCAGAGGCCTGTAGAACCTGTTCTGCTTATTGGAATGTGATGAAACTTGGTATATATGATATATGAACCATGGGAGAAAGATTTCTGCAGTAAAATAGTACAACATTTGACCCCCAGGTGGCTTTTATCAAATATTCCTTATGCAAATCCGTAAAAGCTCTAAAACACTTGTAGTCTTAGCCAGAGAATCATCTTTTGTCATCGTTAATCACTCATTTACAAAAAAAAAAAAAAAAAAAAAAAAAAAATTACTGGTAAAGTTATTTTATCAGAACGGCATCAACCACTTAGTTGCTTTACATGAACATCGTCGCTTAAAGGATTTGAGAAAGGCTCCATATCGAGGATTGGTTTGAGGAGGATGATCATGAAATTTGAAGAGACTGGAGATTTGGGTGAGCTGCCCGATAGAAAACGAAAACCGGTTGGAAAGTCGCTACTACCATGATCAAAAGGGCCTCCAAGTTCATTTATTCTTCAGCAAGTGGTAAATCAGAGTCACGCGAGTTGGAAATTCCGTGGTCGACAGTACGAAAAATTCTGCGATCCATTTTAAAATGGTATCCGTATAAGATTTTCGTGGTGCAAACGCTGAAACCTCAAGATCACAAAACACGCCTTGAATTTGTTTACCAATTTTTGGCGAGAATGGAAGTTGGTGATGCGTGGGCTTGGAAAATTCTATGGTCAGATGAGGTACACTTTTATTTAGATGGAGGTCCGAATAGACAAAATTGCCACATGAGGGGTACATCATCTCCTAATGTCCTGCGTCGACAATCGCTGCATTCTGTTTAAGTGACTGATTGGTGTGGAGTTAGTGCTGAGTTTATCTTCGGACCTTTTTTCTTTGAAATTCTCACTCTACATGGTCCTAAAAGATGCTACGAGTGCTCTGTGCAATGAATTCCTTCAACAGCAAGTCATTCCTGCTTTACAGGAACGACAATGTTTGCATCTATCTTTATGAAAGATGGAGCAACTCCTCACATTGGGCGCCAAGTCAAAGCACTGCTTAGTGCTAACTTTGGAGATAATCGTGTAATATCCAGTCCTTTTCAAGATTCATGGCCTTCTCGTTCACTCAACTTAAATCCATGTGATTTCTGGTCGTCGAGATTTCTAAAAGACTGTGTTTATAGAGGAGGAATCGGGACTTTATCTGAGTTGAAAGCTAGTATTATTCATCACGTGGCTGAAATCCCTCATGAGTTGCTTCGCGCTACCATTCAAACGCTATAATACGCTTTCAACACATTATTGATGTCAATGGAGCACATATTGAGTATATTCTGTAATTGATTAAATTTTAGCGATTCTAACATATTTTTTGTCCTTCTTTCGGCACCACATTTCCTCCTAGTGGTCAAAGTTTGAACTATTTTTTTTATTGCAGAAACCTTTTTTTCATGGTCCATAAAGCACATATTCCATCAAAATCCGATAAGCAGAATGGGCATCTGAATTGTGTAAAACCTTTAGAACTCGGCTGATTCTAAGTCAAAATTTTCTTTCCCCCACGGGGAAGTTTGAGTTCAACACATGTGGTATGATTAGTTTTCTAGTTACAAAGGGGAGATAGTAAGGGTTGCTGAGTTTTAGCCAGTAAGCATTGACGAGTAAGAAATATCCTAATATTTGGAGCCATATCATATCATAATAATTTTTTTTGAATTCCTGGTTCCCATTTTTAATTGAGTTACTTACAAACTTTCAAATCTATATTTATTATAACTTAGAGTTGTATATTGCGTAAATTAACATTTTCAAACAATACAAATAACAAAGAAAGCGACAGCTGTACCATATTACTAAGATATTTCTAGAAGCAAGTACGTTAAAACAATATTAAATTAATAGTTTCTATAATCTCATGACTATACTTTTTGAGAATGCTATAGTTCAATCATAAACTCGTCATAATTTATTTGGTACTCTCAGTCTCTGTTTCTGGGAGAAATTTCAGATTCATTCTAAAAATCCGAAGAAAAAACAAGAGAAAAGAAAAATCTATCGTTCATAGACAGCGTAAAGTGATCTAATGAAGTATTTTTTCGAATTTGGTTGCTCTTAAAGGTCGCCAATGATAAGGAATTCGCTCACAATTGACAACGCTGGCGAAAAATATCCCCACCCAATTACGGACAATAGAAGCAAAGTCGTAAAAAGTTCCAGGGAAAGTTGTAAAAAGGTTTGCTGGAAAAAAAAAAGGAGGAAAGAACTGTCTCTAGATAGCTTGGTACAGACGTTGTACCGCAGCCGAAGCGAGCGGTAAACAAATTTTGGTACAGCATATGTACCGCCGATACTTAAAGGTTAATTATAACCACCCGGTATAATAAACATCTGCTACCTTGCATAGAATTTGCATTTTTATTTATTATTCACTTATATTAGAATTCATATACTTAATTATAATATTGACACTCACTACGGGTGATCAAAAAGTAAGTTACACTTGTTCTCCTATACATGGCAGTTTTGCGAAACAAAAGCGAAGCTATCACAGACGATAATTGAGTTCCTCGGCTTCCAAAGATAACAGTTTCTTTCGGATAGTAACAAACATTGCTACGTTACATAGTATGAGAAAAAAAATGGCGCGTCAAATGGAAACATATTCCAACGTTTAAGCATGCGGAACAGAACATTTTCTGGGGCCAAAACGTTTCACGAGTAAAGAGATCAATCATGAAATATCAACAGTATATGGGACACATACAATTTCTCTTCCAGACAATATGAAATGGTGCCAGTAGTTCAAATACGTCCTCACAGGCTTAACCGATGAGGAAAGAAAAGGAAGGCCGACGACGGTGAGGATATAAGACAAGCGACATTAAAAGTTCCTCCATCAGTGAGTTAAGTAATTTTTTTTTCATCGATTACGAAGGAGATGTCATCACCGAATTTAAGCGGAAAGGCACAACCTTTAATGCTGAGACCTAAATAACCGTACTGCGACATGCTGAGAAGTTTGTGTAAAGCTGTGAAAAATAAGACACGTGGAAAGTTAAGCAAAGGTATTGTCCTCGCAGCACATACACATTCACATCAAGCGTACAGTCCCAAAATGACACCCTTCGACTTTCATGTGCTTGGCAAGCTCAAAGAACATTTGGGTGGAAGAAGATGCTCTAAGCTGACTTCAAGACCAAAGAGTGATTTTCTGTATTCCGACAAATGTCTGCAGCGACTGGGAGATTATATAAATAAATAGTGTACCATATGTGTGTCATATTACATTTTAGCGCACTTCTCAATAAAGTTTCTTTGACCTACAGAGTTCGAGTGTTACTTATTTTTTGAATGATTTAGTAATATTCAAATTTGTACCTGTTTCGAAATAATATGAATCTATTTACGAATACAATTCCGTTCTTATATTTTAATAATAAAAACTCCTAATGTATTTTGAACTATATAGACATATACGTGCAATAGTTTCTTGATTAATATTTTAGAAGTAAACATCTTCTTCTGATATATATACCTCTCAAAACTGTATAGTCGAGATAGGTTTTCCTTTTCTTGTTGTTATATCTGGCATCCTAAATTTGTAATTAATTTATGTTGATTCCCTCTTTCTTCATTTAAGCTAAATTTATATTTTATTCATTCTTAATTCTCTTTATGAATAATGTCGCAAGTCGAGTTTCAATCCAGTATGTGTAGACTAACACTAGAATTCGCATTTATGAATTATGGAAATTTCACTTACCTGTCAGACAGACGGCTTTTCAAATTATCGGTTTTTGAATCAACTCCAATCAATTAGCATCATTAAATTAATTTATTGATACGATGTCGCAACACATTTAAATATAGTATGGTATAAAATTTAAAACATATTAATAGTCGTCATTCAATGAGAAAGACAGTTACATCTCTACTAGTGAAAGTCTCATATGGCGTGCAGCACCCTCAATTCCCTAGTTTCAACACCATTCTCTTTATTTTCTACGTGACAATAGTAATTAATATTAATTTATAGAAATTGTTAACAATTTTTTAAATAAAAAGTTTTTAAAAATTTTCTGACCATCAATTTAAAAATGCAAAATTGCTTAAAATACTAAGACCCTAAGAACCAAATAAAGATATTTAAATAATGAATATTTTCTTTAAAAAAATATCAATTTGCAAATTTTCTTACAGATTTGTTTAATTTTTAAATACAAAAAGGATGAGGCTTCATTCTTCATAAAATCGTGTTTAACATGTAATTTTGCTCTTTAGCTTGCACTTATAAAATTTTACTGGGGTATAGCAATTATTTATTTTGCGTTATAAAAAAGTAAATAAAAACGGGTATTCAGCGGGTACTTTTCCATTATACCAGCACTAAGCATTTCAACGCCAAATTGGAGTGCTTATGTTTGCTTCCTTCCGCTCTAATAGCCTTTCATATAACTAATTAAATTCAAGTTCTTGCTTAGTTTCTTTCACGAAAGAAAAACAGCAGAACAGAGCAATTTCGAGAATAAACAGTTTTATTCATTACATCTTTCAAAAACAAATATGCTCTTCAGGACAGCTTTTGGGCATTTAAATGAGTAAATTATTTAAATTTTTATCTCATTCATATTACACTCCTTACATAGTAACATTAGTTTATATAAATTATTTTCTTTCACAAAGCAATGTTCTGAATTCAAATAACGTAGTAAAATAGCCACAAAGGTTATTTGAAGAGAAATGTGTGTGAGGATATGTTAAAAGCTTACTTCGAGTGATTTCTTGTTTTAATGGAAGAAAGCATAATTTTTCAACTTTAAAGAGATCAAGAGGGGGGGGAGGGTAGAACTCGAAACTGTGTAGCACCAAGTTACATTATACTTGATTATAATTTATATAAATGGATCCCAGAGATTTAGAAACTCAGGGGTATTTCGGACTTAAGTGAATCTAGAGAGCACTTCCTTTTTATACCTCCTAATTACTTTCACCAAATACTAAAGAACCCCAAATAAAAGTAGCATTTATTTTTTTTAGAAAAAAATGGGGGACGGTTTTATGTAGAAAAATGAGTTTCGGTAAAATTATTGTTTTTGAAGTAAGCGATAGCATATGTGCTAGATGCAGTTTGTTCATTTCAGCTTAAAAAGGCAGTGCTGGATATGTTGATGCTACGTTATTTTATGTTACGGTAATTTGTAGAAAAATGATTAATAATACACGAATAGAATTAAATATATATATATATATATATATATATATATATATAT